>DWNR01004845.1:0-10571 GCA_018250455.1 Polygonus leo
CACTCCTTTCTTAATATTTTATTTGGGGTCACTTGAGACCCCATGCGACTAATTGCGTGATTTTCTTGATGCGCCTAATTAAGGGTTAATCCGATGTATTGACTGTTTCGGGATCGATTCTGCTTTGGATTAAATCATTAATAATTCAAAGACAGCGATAACACTAGTTTATTATAGGCATTTATTAATTTGATATACGCCATCAAAATAACGTGGGTCGTCTCCGTTACTTATAAAATTAAGATACAAATCCAGTTTCATTATCATCAGCTTAATTTTAAGATGCTTTAAATATCTAACACAAGTAGCCTTTTAAGAAACTGGATGACTTTTCGGAGTCGAAAACGCAACAGGTTTTACATGGTTGTTTGATGCTAAATATGCACAAGTATTTACAATGAATCCAACCGGTCAACAGATAATAAGATCATCGCCCGAACTCGGTGTTCGCTCTACAATGTTTACTTTATGCATTAAGGGTCTATGTCCACTATCATAAGTCTTTATCCTCATGACGCGATCGAATATTCAGATTATTAAATATGAGATATTCAATTCTGTTTCTGCCGTTGATGCGTTGCTACCCCTGAGGACGCTATAAAGTCTCGTATGAGCGACTCAGCTTGCTTTTTAAGGCAGAATTAAGTGTAGCATTGGCGTTTTAAGTAGCAAACGCCTGAGTTTTCCATCTTCAAATTTTAATAATGTAGGCGGCGTATTAAGTAGGATTATTCTTGTTTTATTTTCCTTATGTTACAGACTCAATCCAAACGACAACGTAGCATGATCCTTACTTATATCATAAAAAATATAACAATGGAGCTTATGCTTTTAGCAAAGAATCAACCGTTATGATATCTCGATTTAGATCATTGCTCCAAAGATCCGGGACGTAGCAATAGAAACCCACAATCAACAGATTAGTCTGTTCAGACCCGCCTTGTGATACAACAGATGCCTTCGCTAAGATAAATGGTGTATTAGGAAGTACAAAGCCAAAAGATTGTTGTTTTAAGTGTTCATAATGTATCACTAAGCGGGCAGATATTCGCAATCAATCTCTGAATTGGCCGGTTAAATAAAGCAAATATAAACAAATTAGGTCCAGGTTATGTTTGATTGAATGGACGTTTTAATTCAAACAATCATAGGTCTTTTTTAAACAAACAGAGTTTATGATTATCTCTATTTTTTTCTAACTAAGCAAATAATAAATAAATTTTGCCTTACTCTGGAAGGATTTCTATAATACATACCTACGTAATGCCTATAGACATGATAGTAAATACATACGTATTACTAACATGACATTAATGATGATTCGTGATCAAAGCATTATGGTAGTATTAAGCGCAAAAAAATATTCAGTTCGACATAGTCAAAACTAGAAGGATTAAAATTAATCAACGAGACAGTTAGCAGCTGTATGTACTTATAATTATCCAGATAAAATATTTAAATTGAAATGTTAGAGCCTGGAAAATATCTGTTGCTAACAAGAAAGAATTTAATTTAAAAAATCGCATTAAACAGATATACGCCCGACTTTAAACAAGATGGACTGACATATAAATAAATAACTAAAAAATCTGAATAAACAACAAAGCTGCCAGAATCAAACTCAACCGTCTAAACCTGTTACAATTTGTCTCCTGCGTCTCGGTCCGTTGAAAAAATTGAAACCCGAGTGATTTGTATCAAGAACATCAAGATAGTGCATCTCACGGTGGTTACAGCGTTGGTCGGAGGGAGATAATAGAGTAACAAGCGATGGCAGTGTGGGCTCAGCGGAGCGAGACGCGCGCTCGACCGCATATCCGCCCAATGCCTTCCTAGCCCTAGCTTCACAATCAACCGCGTTAAGAAAAACATTACAATCTGGTTTGACTTTTACACTCTTAGTTTTAGCTTTATTAACATGGGATAATTGGTAATTAAAAAAACATCAGTAGGTAAGGTTGCACGCTATATGGCCGTTAGATCTACCGTGCAGTGTTCTAGGTTCGATCTCCGGTAAACATTATATTAGACTAGGACGTGTTTGTATATTTGTCTTTATCTACCTATAGCATCTAAAACTCGTGTGGTTCATAGTGAAAAATATTAAAAATAGCTTATTTTCCGTCGATTTGGAACGTCTTAATAAAGTAACAAATCTAGAAGCAAAGTAAAGAAACTGACAAACAAGTAACATAGTTGTACTTCGAAAGTTACCCGTACAAAGTTTTCGTAGTTATTTACAAAGCAACTAATATGACGAAATTCGACATTCCACATGTCGTAAATAGTCGTATATTTTACTGATTTAGCTATTCTAAAGCGAATATTTGTCGTCGTGGACAATTCTTCATACAAGTCAACCAAGTCGATGAACCCAAAGGTCAGATAGATCGAATAATGATTATTTGTCATTATTAACAAGCTCAATAGTCACTAATAAAATGTAGGAAACGCAACTGGAAAAACAATTTATTTAAGTGTTCGCTTAATGATTTATTCACGCTTCTAACGTCGGTACGAGCTTGTGGATTATTATTAGCGTGTTCAATAAAATATTGACTGGTCGTAATGCACCCGTGAAATGAAGGGGCTAGGACAACCATTAGATTACAAACACAAAGGGTTGCCAAATCTAAACGCTTTTACAATGAAAATTGGACCCTTTCTAGTTAGCTGCGACTGGCAGCTGCTCGTGGGGCTTTGATTAAGTAATATTATTCTAAAACCAAATCCCGGTCGACAAACTATCAAGTTTATCCGCTTAAAATGCTAATCTCGACGACAAAATTTCGCCGACAACTTTATAGACAAGTTTAATGAATCTAGCGCATATTCGGTCAAATGTTTCGTGTATGTTGCATAATGTGAGATAAATTAAAATTTATCCGTCACAAATGTATTCACAGGCGTTTGCGTGGAAACGTGGCGGGTCAGCGAACTCTTTGATGAAGGAATCCATCAATCATTATTCCGCGTACCCACCAGCCCGGAGAAGATATCGCGTTTCACACCATTCAAATTACCAATAGTCCTCCTTCGTTTCATATGTATAATAAAACCACCTAACAAACGAACAGTTATTGTTATAAAGCGGAAGAGAATGCTTTAAATTAATGTATGTACTTAAATAATATTATGTAACAAATATTATTTATTAGTGGGTACATTTTTAATCGCTGGTTTTAGAACTTTTAGCTTTATTTAAGATTTAATAAAACAAACTTGCCTATTACTTCGAAATTGGAGGAACTTAACAAGCGAACAGAATAGAATCAATTTTATTGTTGCGGTAAATAACTTCTTCACTTCGGAGATACCGATTCTTATAGGTTTCTGTTATTTTTGGTCTTATTTGTTGAAAAACGTTGGAATTATTTTTGATTTACTTTAAATGTTAACTTTTACTTTTACTGACTATTCGAAACCTCAACTTGGCATTGGAAACGAAACGGCTCATTTCCTAACAACAAACAAATCATGTAGGGCCTTGGACAAGGTCTGTAACCTTGTCGATGGTTGCGACAGAGTTAATGACTATTCAAAACTAGAAACAAATAATTTCCGGTTAAGTGAGTAAACAATACAATACACAAAAAGTAATTAGTACCCGCTAACTGGTACATGATGGTTCACTTCGGTACTATTTATGCGAGGTGTCAAAAACCGTGGTGACCTTGGCGCCCCCGCGCGGACGCGCAAATACATTCACCTCAGGTGGGGCCCGATGGGCACGTATGTATACCCTACTGCAGCGTTTCCCATTTGGTCGGTCGCAACTCGGTACCGGGCCATCGATATTAAATACCGGGTCGCTAAATTCCTACCTGGATAAAACTTAAGTCGTTTTCCGTGAACTTGGAATCTAGTAGAAAATAAGCAGCAGCTACATACTGCACTGAAAAGGCGATACCGAAATAATATTATTAAAACACTTTTGCTAACAATAAATGTGTATTTGTATTTATTTTATATACTTAACGTGACCAGCTTGGGTTTAAAAAATGAGTTGGTCACTATGAGGCAGGTGAACATTACCGGGCCTTGGCAGAAAAATGTTTGGGAAACACTGCCCTACAGGTATGTTTACATGAAAGTGCTGATAGCTCAGACGCGTTGTGTCAGAAACATCGGTCGGTTCTTCGATGAATGACCACTTAGGTAATCTTCTAGAACGCTCTTCTAGATAGTTGTAATCGGTAACATCATTATCCCGTTAGTGTCCCTCTGGGCGAAGGTCTCTTCTAAGAACAGAAAAGTTAAGCCAAAAGTCACGCGGACCAAATACGGATAGGATATTTGGAGAACTTTCGAGAACTTTCCGGCATGTGCGGTTTTGTTTCTGTTTATCTTGAGACATTATCTTAATGTGCTCGTATTTGTGAAGTTTGAATACAGGCTAAATTGAGGCAAAATCTCTATTTTTATGAGGTAGAAGTGTTACAGTAAAGAACCAAGCTCACCAGCGATTTCATTTCATCGATGGATTTCAGTCAATGTCTACATGTTACTTACTGGATACAACACTACAGTTCTCATAAAGATGATTCTGACATCAGTATGAATAAAAGGAAACGCGGCAGATATCTTTGAAATATAACTCGGAACTTTGATCGTACAACTCATACTATGCAGTAAAACAATCTTTATCTTAATTGGTTTCAGAGAACGGTAACGTGTCTAGTAGCCATTATCTCCAAGGCCAGGACCTTGGACAGCACTGGATATAAGTCACCAGAGAATATGTAAAAACGTACTGTATATGGGTCCTTCATCCCGCTATTTGGAACCCTCAAGGGTGGCGCTTTAAAGAAACACAAGTGAAACTACTTTTAATCCTGTCCTATCCCGGCATATCCTATATTAATTAATTGCATAGAATATTAATTATCTACTATTGTCATTGTGAACGTTCGTATATGATTGAAGATTTTATTGTTACTTAATTACACTTAATCTATTACATAGAATAATGTAGTTTTACACCCAGAGAGCCCATTATTTGGATAATCATACTGTTATTTTACCCTATAAAAATCCTATGGGTTAGGGGTAGATATTGGTTATGATTTATGCCACTTATTACAGTACGCGCTCACGAAATCGCAAGCGGAATATAGTTTAGCTCATACTGTATTATGTAGACATTTTCTAAGACCATAGCATATATTGCATAAGTATTATATAGGAACTTCTAGCAGTGGTAAAAAAATTAATGAGATTTTCAGGTCGTTTCGATCGGCAATTATTTATAGCTCTATGAAAATTACCTTCGCCATTTTGACGTTCGTATAATTAAAATTTCTACCTAGTTAATTATCAATCAGTGACATGACGGATTTCGGTTGGCAACACTTTTCACATTCTAATCAATATTGCCTGTGGAAAGATATACGTAACTGGTATGTAATTACTTATTTTGTGACCGAGAATGTAAAGAATTAAGTCTTCCAAAACTCAGACTTAATGGGTACCATGATGACATAACACAACTTTGTTATTTTTGTTATAACATTTGAAATAAGAATGTTCATTATATAGGTACATATACCCGCATGTTCGGCTTAGCTACGAGTTATCTGTGGTAGTTTTAATTCCCCATGACTTAGAGTTTTATTGATGTATTTAGCCGACAGATGCGGGCGACTTTATTAAGTGCAGGATTAAACCAAGAAAAAATCATCACGGCATTATGAATAACACTTAATCAGTCATCTAACATTTAAGGATGTCATGTGATCTAACAAGTATAATAAATTAAATCAGATCAAAATTGGATAAGCGTCAACCACATAACCATGGACATAATCCAGCAAATTCAACTCAGAACCTACCATAGAATCATACCATAGAGTAGAGTAGAGTCCATACATCGTAAAAACTGTGTCGAATTGGATATAATTGGACTTAACCTATGTCACAACTTCTTTTAACAGTAGTAGAATTGGCAATAGACTTAACCCATATCACAACATCTCTCAACAGTAGAACCATATTGTTCGGTAAAAATCCACCCCTGCATTGCGTCATCTAAACGTCAGATTACTTCTTCGCCTGATAGCATAATCTCTTTTTGATTAAAAAGTAAAAAATGGACTTTTCTTGGTCATTCCAGAAGTTGTTTTTAAAATCAAACTTTGATTTATGATACTTTTATACCAGATGATTCATTTGCTTTCGTAAGAAGTTAGATAGTTCCTGCGATATTTTGCGGCTGATTGTATTGATTATATTACTAATTTTTTACATATTATAATAACACATTATAATTATAAAAATGATTATCGATAGCCATCGTTAAAAAGTAATTAACTAAGTAGTCTACCTGCTGAGCATAAGATATTAAGCCTATGTACTTATAATATTTTTGAATTTATAGCTAAATCAGACCGCGCTAATTGAAAAGCTAAATAGGTAGGTCATTAGGTAGTCATATCGTTTATGAACAATATATTTTCATATTTATTTTCCTTACATCAACGCTTATATGATTTATTTTAGTGTTCGGAATTGGTTTAGGAATTAATTTAATCTAGCCTTGATAACTTTTATGAGAAAACAAGCGAAATAAGTATAGAAATGGTTGTTGAGCGATATTACTTATTTTTTATACACGCTTTATTTTATGTACTTAATACTTAATATAATATAAGTAGATTGCTTGATATAATCCATCAAAGTTTTGTATGACAAGTTAGGTAAGCGTGGTAATAGAAATACCTATATTTTGTGCGCACTATTTAAGAGGTCAGTGACTGGGAGCTATTCAAAACGGACACCTATTTTGTTAAATAGCCACACTTGTTTTTGTAAACTAATTACCTTTCATGTAGCTGAATGTCAAAGTTGCTACATTCATGTTCTGTCCGCGTAGTTAAATTGTTTTTAATATTCCGACGAGGACTAATTGTGCAGGATAAATTGTATTCAATTTCTACATAGAATGCTGCAGATAACTAATTTATTGGCACTCACACACAAAGAAGGAACATATTTTCTAATTTCTTTGGCTCGACACATTCGCTAAACTTAAAATCTTTTCGTGAATTAACATAATTTTAGAACAATATTTGTAAAGCAAAGGAAAATATGTCGACACTCGTTTCAAGCCAATTTGCAAGCAAGACAATTAATATACAACAATTCGAGTCAAAACAACAATTGTGATTGAAACGTGAAACTTACAATAAATGACACCCATAAAGAACTATCGATATCGTAAAACAATACCTAAGAAATATGAAAAGGCTTTTTACAATAGATGCCTATAAAACATTTATTTTTACACGTGTTTTTCTATCCACGATACTCATTTACAAAGTGAATTTGCGAAGGAAACCCCCCATTTACCTTTGTGCTCATAGACGTTTTCTTTGAACTTATTTGAATACAGCCACAAACATTTTATTTATCCATATTATTATTCTTTTGAACGTTAAATAATGGCCCGGTAGCGCTTTGTGTTTTGTGCGATGAATAAAAATCAAGTCTATGAGTAAAATGCCAAAGAAATAGATCGTTAGCTGCGCAATAATGGAATCGCAAAGTAATTGCAAATCGACGCATTAGGCGTTAAAATACTTATTTGATTGCCTTCGTCGTAAAAAAATAAATTAACTGGTAGCAGAATGAAAGATTCACAGACTATTGTTTGCTTATGGTTAACAAGTATTTGCAACTCTGCGCGTAATCCGGGAGGATATTACTTTATTCCCAAAAGGGTATCATGTAATAATCTATGAATCTTCCGACCAGGAGAAAAGGTAGAACAAGAAATTTAATATTTTTTCCTTGAAAGTCTCGTAAGTTATTAGATAAGGAATACGGAGTTGTTGAAAGTAGACAAACAACTTTTATACAATGTAGGTTTTCAAATGTACTGATGTTTTTTGTTGTATGCTGGCTGATTTTCAAAATTAAGCAGAGGATGTTTTTACTCGTTTCCAGTTAATATGAAATAATGTTATTAACTACTGAAACTGACTTAACAGAGAGTGATATGCAAACTACACATCAAATATACCAATAGTTACTGCGGTAAACAGAAAATCCTTAAAGGGTTGTAGGCAGACAACGCGGGCAGATAACTACTAAGGAATATAAATAACAATTGGATCGCGCGGCTCACGACTGGATACATCGTCGCACCGCATATATTTAGTCGGCTACATATATCAGGCATACGTGCCTTGTCAGGCGATGCGATTTACCATCAGAAGTGGACTCAAACCGGTCGGACCGGCGCGCCGTCTCCGTCGAATCTCCGTTGCATCCAGCCACTCAAATTGTTTATGCTGTATTAGTTTACTTGCTATATTGTGTCTCGATTCGATGTCGCATTTCAATTGATAGGATAGGTACTCAATGGATTTTACTGATCAGTCTGTATTTACTCGTATGTAGTTTTAAAAGTGTTTATGGTGTACTAGTCAAGCGAAATGGAAGATTATAATATGTGATTATTTTAGTCGCTAGAACGTTAAATTCAAAACGAAATTTATTCTTGAATAAAACCAAGACAATTTTCTTCTGCTAATGAATCACTATTCAGAGGCGTAATTATATAATTACCCGTGGGACGTGGCAGACGTCGTCTTGCCTTCAAAAATACCTTGACAACAGCTTCAAAAGTATCCAATCTCTCAACTTGGGCAAGACATATATTTGTTTGTGTAAAATTTTACTGAAGGTAAGTAATTTAAGAAATTAGCGTGAACGAATATGATGTTACTGGGTTTTTATGTTTCCAGAATAGAAATTGTGTATTATATCATAATCATACCAGCTTCTTATCAGGAGAAATATATTTCTGTCAACAATTCGATAGTGTTAGGTGTTACCTACTAATGTTAGGTTTTTGAGAATAAATTGACGCAAGATCAAATCGTTACAATAGCACGAAACGATCGTATTAACAAATAAGGAGCACGCAGTTTGTCTACACGCAATAAAGTTTTTGAACCTAATTATGTCGTTAATTTAATAGGAATTAATCAAATGATAATTTAAATGACTTAGTAACAGCAAATAAAACATTTAAATGTTTTATTAGCAGTTATGTCTTTAATATGTATACACCTATACAAGATTTGGAACCATTTTCTTAAACATCCATTTTTCTCATGTGCATTATGTTCTGTTCATTTTATAGTTTTACTATCTATTCATGATGAATTAAAGTCAAGCAGTTTTACTACCAATGTATCATGAATTAAAGTCAAGGTTTACTGGCTTTATATGTTACACATAATCATGAAACAAGTAGACAATTATCCAGTAAAATATAACTTTAGCAATGTTTAGATTAACTCGAAATATAACTTATTTTACGTAGTTAGGTACATTCAAAATATAATTTTCACTGATATAAAATTAAAGATTATGTCAAAATACTGGAAATATCAACGTAATCTGTTATAATTCGTGTATATTCATAAAATTGATGAGGCATTTCTTCTTTTCATGCTCTAAAAATAGAGTTTCTCAGGCATCGGTAGTCGGTGGTTAATAGGAGGGAGCGATTCCCCATCCCCCGCGGCCCCTCCCTCGACGTTTGATGATAGATTAAGTATTGTACTATTCTGGCAACACTGCTCCATAGACGTAGAAAATAACAAAAATCAATGGGTATTGAGTATTTCTGATGTTACGCTTTTATAAGATGATATAATGATAATTTTGCTTCTCTCATAACATACTGTAATATTAAATCTATTGGCATTGGAGGAATCTTACTAACTAACACAGTTTACTTAGTGATACATAAAGTCTAATGAGATATTAAATTGAAGACATTTTTTTATGTAATTGAGCTCAATTCTTCTTTGTTTTAAAGCCTAATAGAAATACGTATAGAAAGATAAAGGAATATGCATGCATGCGAGTGTTAATTTGAAAGTACGGAACTTCTTTAGGAAGTTTACGGATTAGAATCAGTTAACCATTTACTCACCACAACAATAGGTAATTTAAACTGTCATGGACAAGATTGCGCTGCTTTTAGATATCAGAATATAATCCCAATAGCTACACTTAAAACTTAAACGATTAAAAATCTCGCTTTTGTTGTGAACATGTAATAGTCATACTTAGTTCCATTAGTTTTCTTACTTCTAGTGTATCCTAAAAAATTTAAGCAGTAACAAAATTAACTTATACTTTATTACCCATGATGAATTATCATTAAGAGCAATATGAATGTAATATGTATGTAACATGTAATATTGCAAACAGTGTCAAGACCTCCATAAAACCACATCAATGGTACTTATGATATGACAATATAAGACACCCCAAGATCCCACATTTGCTGTCAATGTCAATCTATTTGGATATAATGTTGCCGCTTACTGTCATAGTATCAGGAAAATAGGTGCCTTTTTGTACGAAAATAACCGAAAATGATAAACTTTTTCTGAGATGTGTGGAGGTAATCTCATAATCCTCCGTGAAGCAATTTATTGTGTTTCGGTTTGGAGAGGGTGGTTGCCGGCTACACTCAGGGGTAGCAACGCATCTGTGATCAAACTTAGGTATGATTTAATTGTACTTGGGGATGATTACTGATGTCCATG
>DWNR01004846.1:0-10570 GCA_018250455.1 Polygonus leo
ACGATTATCCAAGGTTGACCACAAATGCGTTACAACCTTTGAGGACTAAGATGTTCGCCTCGTTTGTAAGTATAGCCGGCAACCACGTCTCTCTAAACCGAAAAACAATAAATTGCTTCACGGAGGATTATGAGGGTAGCGGTGTTACCACCCCAGTTGAACTACATGAATTAAAATTAGAATTCACCTGATATCTACTTTGAAGGAGGTCACATCTATCACATAACTCAGGTAGGAATAGAAATCTTTTAATTTATATCTAAAGTATCCTTGGACCTATCTTCGAGCTGAGAAATAAATATCAAGGAAAGAACGTCCTTGTCTAATATGGCTCTAAGAAAATATTTTTCTTTTTAAAAGATTTAACTATTTTCTCTTTACCCATCCCACGGATTAACTGGTAGAGAACAGACTTGATTATCTGAATATTGGTAACGAACAAAAGAAAACATTAATACCATACCAAGTCTTTTAAAAAATGAGCAGTATTTACGGGTAAGTCAAACCGGTCAGGCATATTTAGCTCAATTACACCGACACTTTTCATTACCAAATGAAATCATCTTACGACGAATAAAAATATTACGACGGCGATAAGCGCAGCGTTACAGATATTAAAAAACGGAAACATAAAATATTTGGCCCCGTTAATCAATTTCCCAAAGTTGCTCGGTAAAGTGGTTCTCTATTTCGAGAGAAAGAGAAGTGTATCTGTAATCTAGGAGATAAATGTTGAACACAACACACAGCGGCACATAAATAAACGCATCACGATGCACCGCACTAGATTCAGCAACAGCTGTAGATTCAGGCGGCCTAAGCGGTCGGGGTCATTGCCCACTCGTATTTTCAACATGTGCCGACGTTTTCCGCGTTCCACGGAAAGCTCTCGCTTGTCATCCCTTCGGAAATCTTCGTCGATTTTCGGCTTTCTTCGGGCCTCTTCGTTTAACATTTTGAGACGCCGTATAATCGCTTAAAGATTTTTTTTCGTCTACTATGTCGCAGCTCGAAGTCTGTGTTTTTTCTTCCCGTGATACGCGAGCGTCGTGAAATTTTCCACACCATACCTTGTTTTTACTATAAAGTAAAGCGCAAACTGAAAACTGTTTGTTTTATAAACATTTATATCCAAATTTAGGACGAAACAACTATGAAAACGAGTTCGTCTGACGGCTCCATTTAACCTTGGCTTCAATATGACGTGAATAAATTTGCTTCAAAATTGAGCTAGATCGTAATCTCGAGGTATAGGGACTGGTACTGATGAAATATGTCAATTGCAGTTCAGTTATAGCTCGGAGGTTTTGTTGGCCTTAGCGGAGACCTTGGCGGAGTGAAATGAAATCACGGCACGAATGATGTCACTGGCATCCAATGTCACGGCCAGAGTCAAGACTGGCGTGTTCTAACGGACTTGCTGCTTTTAGAATTATTAAATACATCTCGCGAATGCTTTATGTCCATTCTATTTTTATTAACGTCGTTAAAGATGTAAAAGTGAATGTATCATGTATTCCAATAAGAAGATACAAGATCGTACTACTGCGGCTATAAGGTGGAAGTAAATATTTTCTTTGTACAAACGCAGTCATAGAGCACGGTCCCGTATGCGCAGAGACAATCAGGAAGAATCGGAGGTACTAGACACAATTTTTTGAATCTCCGAGGAGGAAACCTCCTATTATTATTAAAGAGAACTCCTCCTATTATTTGTTGTATCAGGACTAATCAAATGTTCTTCTACTGTGCTTATTGTTGTACTAAGTTGTATGTTCAATATTAACGAAATCAAGTAATTTCTACAATCATCTTCGGTGCAAATTCTAAATGTATTTCTTTGACGGACCAGACTTATTGTTATTCAAATAAATTTATAATACTTATTTGCCATTTCTGCGAAACAACAAGTATTCAAATAGAATACACAACCGAAACTAGGTTAATGTTTATTGCGGTTTACCGAACTTTTGTGTTGTAAAACTCGGTTTGATGGCGGCTATCATAGTTGTTTTGCTACTAGAATTACTTAAATTTATATAACAAATGTGGAAATTTATAAATGATTTGATTTAGTTTATTTTCTTCAAACTTTAAACATAATATTTCAAACATACGTAAACAATAAAATTATTCTAACAAGATTGATTAATTCTTTTATGTATTTAGGTATGGTGTAAAGGTGGTAGAACTCGTTTAGTTCGACCGGGGAGGTCCAACCGCCACCCTCATAATCCTCCGTGAAGCAATTCTTATGTTTGGCATCTCCAAAGGCGTACCGCAACAATTGTTCCATGGAGGATTATGAGAGTGTACCTCCCTGGTCGTACTACTCGAGTATTTCATTTGCTAATACACATTTGAACAACTTTTCGCTCTAACGATAACACATTCACATGTTATGTATATGCAATTTAGTTGAACTGTACAGTTGTTTGGGCAGGGAGGAAAGTTTGGCGTGACAAGTGGCGAGCTGCCCGGCGCTGCCCGGAACAAGTTTGAGCGAACCCGCTTGTTAATTAGCTGAGGGTGGTACCACCGTCGGAGATTGTGTCGCCCCTACGACACTGATTGTTAGTATTAGAAATATATGGATTCTAACAGGAATAAGTTGTATTCTCATACTAGAATATCCGATGTAGAAGTTAGGACGGTTTCAATTACTTATGTCCCTTCTTCAGATTATTTCCAAAATTGCAGGATATATTTATTCAGTTAGTTGAAAAGCACGGCGTTAAAGTTTAACTGATATTTTCTCATAATAATGGTACCTAACCTAACTTCCAGTTTGTCAAAAATCCATATATTAAACAGTTATTTCACGACTAGTAATAACAGAGATGTGCGTTATTTTTGTTCAACGTGCACTTTGTACAACTTAAGATACATTAAAATTCAACAAACGTAGCATAACGTTATTCAGTGATAGTAAGTGATTATATTATGGTAAAAGGCTGTAAGAGTGCGTCTCTTAAAGGCTCTAAGGAAACACTACTGTAACTTTAAGGTCACCTCTAACAAGAAACAAGAGCTCGATAACTCGATCAATACATAAAAAAGAAAATAGCTCTAAATCTAATCTAAATCTAAGTTGGCATAAATCACATTCCATCAGATACAGTTATCCATGTACAATGCGAGTAAACACCAATATTTTCTCATTAGCGCGCAAACAGATCGGTTGACCGTTTATCTGTGCATGTGTACCCGATATCGGGGTCCGCGGAGTCATTGTCACGTAGACACCGTGTACACAGACGATTGTCCCGTGTTTACACACGTTATCAATAACATTGTGCGGTGAGCACAGTACAAAAAGCTAAGCGAATTTGCAAGAGCTATGCGAAACACTTGCAGATGCAGATTTACCTTTGTGGCTGCAATATTTTTATGTCTACAAGGCTAACCTCAGAATTGTGTTCCTTCGGGAGTCGCCTAAAGGAACACAATGCTTGAATGAACACAAATAGAGAGGCGTTGGTGACGCCATAGTCTAACCATGAAATCCCCTAACACACGATCCGACTTAGCGACGTATCCGTATCCGACGTATCCGAATTAGAAAAAGAATATCCATCAGGATCCCCTTAACATTATTGATGCTAAACGAACGAAATACCTCTAACATGCTATGAAAAATTTGTCCGTCTCAAAATAAACAGTAACACCGAATTAGTAACAGTTATATTAGTAGGTATAGCATAGAGCTATATTCGCTATCAGTGGCGTGAGATCATCGCAGCGGGTTCAAGTTCGGCCGGCGACAATGAACTTGGCCGGCCGTGACTCATGCATGCCGCAGCCATCATTGTGATGTTACGAAACCATAAACACAGGAGGTGTAGGCATACCCTTATTTTTAGCTCACTATCAGGCCATCCACTTTATTTTATTTTTTATTAATTAGCAAGTAAGCGATTCCATCTCTCTCCATCAGGCATCGTGTAACTAACAGAAAGTATTGTACGGGTTAAATCAGTTATTTTAAAAATCAATTTCCACCATAAAGTTTCATTATTATATTAATAATTGTTCATTTCATTTAGGCAATCAATCCTAAAGTATAAAAATCTAAAGTAAACATTGAGGCTACTTGAACCAGAGGGGCCGAACAACGTTAAGCGATTTTGACCTTTCATTTTCTGTTTTCAATTCGATTATTTTAAGTACGTATTATTTTAAAAAATGTTATCTACAATACCAGAACAGCAGAGCAGCCTAAAATTGTTTACACGTTTAAGAAAAGTGTTCAATTTACCTTAATTTCTAACCTTAACTTATGCTTATTACCTCCTACATGTAACGAATTAATATTTCACTGACGCTACATCGTACTGCACCAATTATCCCACATATTTCCAGCCAAAATATGCACACATCTGAATCTGTACGTGCAACGAGACACCCGCGCCTGTATACGTGTACTTTTTGCAATACTGCAGCAAGCCAGTATTTAAACAGCGGACGTAATACATCGTAATAATAACATTATGCAAATACTTCACGCGAAGATTACATTATGAAAGATTGTTGACAGCCACTCGGGCATTCAGTTGCGGCGTTTTTAAATAAGAGACTTTAATTTCTTCCTGTTATAAGCATAATTTATTTCGTTTATTTGGTATATAGTTTACTAATTGTATTTTAATATTACTGCGATGATTTTATGTGAAAAGATCACGTTAAATATGGTTTAGCTGTCTGTAGTCTGTACGACATATACTCAAAAATACTAAACTGATTGACAGGTTTACGATATATTTAGATATTAGAAGTAACGGTTTTGGTGGAATTTCCTTCAACATACCAACAAATGATATAGAAATTGGCAAACGGAGACGTCATTCAACTTTAATGCGGATGAAATAAGGAAATGGACGTGACTTCTCCCACGAAGCAACTCCAACTTAGGGCGAAATTGTATGTGATGGCGCGACAGGCTCGTCTTAACGAGATCTTTGATCGTTTATTCGTATCACATACATAACATATGCAAGGAAAGGGCATCTCATACACCTCGCTTAGTCTACTGCCGTCTAATAAATGTGGAAAGAGGAAATAGATGTGGAATTTAATAACATGGCACGGCTGACTCGGAATTGCGTGGAGTTTATCCTATTATGTTGTTAGACAGTTTCGCGTAATTAAAAGATTTAGGATTTGAATTTAGTTATTCTTGAAAACTTTAAAATCAATTATTTTGCAGATATAGGAAGAGAAAGCTGGCTATTTTTTCCGGTAATAGGGTTTTTAATTTATTTCTGTTTCATTCTAATAGTATTGCATGGAAATCTATTGTTTTTATGTTAGAGAGTAATGTGAGCAAAAGAATGTAAAAAATATTAAAAAAATTGTCGTAGATTACAAAACTACGACAAAGAAAATTCGTCGCGTTAAAATCATTTTGTAATTGATAAAGGTAGATTAGGCATAAAGATTAAATCATATTATTTTGACGTATGATGCAACTGTATCGACAAGAAGGAACGATGACCTTTTTATCGTTCATTTCCCTTTACAGGTGGTTATCCGAAGTTTAGGTACTTAAATTTGTCAGTGCAAAGAATTTAGTGATATCAGGCCTGACGTAAGCATAGCCTTATGAGAAATTATGAATGTCAGGTTCAAAGACCTGGCGAAGTGACGATGCCGTGAGTAATTTATACGTAATATTGTTACAATTGAAACATGTACGTGCCTATTATAATATAAGTATTGGTGCATTGAAATTTAAATTAGTGGTCTGAGAGAAATCTTAACATCTTCCCCTTAGACCTATGGATGTTTCATCCATTGATTGGAGATTGCAATTAACAATCAATATATACACAGTGCACTCAAAATATTCTTGGTGTTAATCGTCATCAAGATCCAATTAATTCTACTGTTGTTTCAGGATTTCCATCAAAATTGTGAATGACATATGGTACAGGTCACTAAAATGGCCAAATAGAAATGGATAGAAATTTATTTCTGATTACATTAATAAACAACTGTCAAGCATATAGAAGATTTTATCCTTTCCCGTTTAAAATATTACTCGTATTTTCTAATAGTCATATAACATCGCGAAATAGAGACGCTTGCCATTAATTTCTACGCCAGTTCTTAAATTTACATTTTTCTAGATGGTGATACTGTATATTTTCAACATCAAACAAACTTAGAGTTGTTCTTAAAATAAAATTGCATGATATAATGTCTTGAATTGTCGATACCAAGAGCTTATACGATATTAAGAGTCTTATAGGATCCGGCAGCAAACAGCCACAGTACGGTCTGAGGTATCAGACGCAAACAAACTCAATCAGAAGAACCCGGAGCGAGGATGTTTGTACTGGCTCCAAGCGGCATGCGCCACCGTGCTCTATGCGGCGAGGTATATCGCTTAGACAGACACATGCAGATCAGTGTTGTATAACTATCGCTAGTGGACCTCGAAAACTGTTAGAAATATTTATAATAATGTATCGATATTAGTATAAATATCTCGAACGGTATTTTCAAGTGTTGTATTTTCAAAACTATCGATACTATCAATAGTTTTGACTATGGACTATCGATATTATCACTAGCTTGGCTTATCTATACTACTTATGGTATGCATGCCAAAACTATGAAATATCCTCAACAAAAATTGTCACTAACGCTAATAGTTTTGTACTAATACTTTCTATATTACTAATACTTTCTATTTATTTTTGATATAATTGGCTATAATATCGAAAATATCGTTGGTAGCGTTGCTTGCGTTGCATAGTATTGCTAATAGAGAAACATCGATGACACGTGACGATACCATCGGTAGTGGACTATCGATATATAGATATCGATATTTAGAGTTGTATATCGATAGTGGACTGGATATACAACACTGAAAGGTATACTTCGTAGCTATATCAGTAGTGGGTGGGTAATTGCATCCACTCAGGTTACGGCTTCCGATTCCTAGTAGCTACTTCGTTGTAGGTAGCCAGATTGACAGATATACAGACAATTGGTATCGTAACAAATTAATCCTATTGAAATAATATTGTCAGTTATCATAATTAATAATACCTTATATCCACATAGCCTGGGATAGAAGTGTTATTAATTATTACACACACTAGGATTCCCTATGTCGTGGTTGCCGTGGACACACACAAGGCGTATGCAATAACACCCAGACTCAGAACAGAAATCTAATTCCATCATTCAAATTTCTGTCTCGTCAGGAATCGAACCCGGGACCCTCTGCGCGACAGATCGATATGGTGACTGCTACGCCATATTAATTATACATCATATAATATTTTATACATTATATTTTAATTATAATTCATTGTTTAAATAACAATATCTAAGGATAACGTCCTTGCGTGGTAACATTTGAATGGGAAAAGCGTTTAATTTTTAAAACTTAGTGTAATGTTAGTTAAAAAATACAGTTCACTGTAAAATTAAGCGACAAATGCACAAGAACACAAGTCTATTTCAAGAACTTTTCAGTAATGGGAACAAAGCATATGCACGATAATTATCAGAATTATCGTGCATATGCTTTGTTAACTTACAAATTAATATCGTGTTATTAAAATTATTTATTGACTTATTACGACTATAATACGTTCCAATTACTCTCTATGTTGTTTGATGATAAAGGAAAAGTGTATGCATGATAGAAAAAAGGTTTCAAACTTAGGTCACCGTGACTTTATTCCATATAAAGGGATGGACAGTATGTACTACTCGTACCTACAGTATTTTGTGAATTCAGATACTTAGAGTTATTCAAGATCACTGTGAATATGCATGTGTCATTTATGTGCATCTGTTTTTTTCTGAGAACAAAATAAATGAAATAGGAAATCCCAAGTATAGAGAGTTTAGTGGGTGGTGGGATTTAAAAGGTTAAAAGTTTAAAAGCAATGAATTTATATAAATAGATATGTAATATACTAAATATAATACAATAGGTGTCATTATAAATAAGTACTGGTCAATAGATATGCGTAGGTTCATTCCTAATAATAAAAAATGTAAACTAAGAAAATAATTATGATGTTTTGAGTACATCTTCATATATAAAAATCTCTTGTCATATGTTACCGAAACTACCGGATTTATTTTGATGAAATTTCGCACAGATATGTAACTATGCCCATCTTATAATAGAGGCTATAATTAATGTCGATATAGTTATTGTCCTCAATTTTTTTATGACAAATTGAACTACCATAATTTGTGATTATGCTAGTTTTTAAAATTATTTGTGAAGATCTGGAGTATAGTAAACAATTTAGTATTTATATATTACTTATATTTCATCTCTCTTTGTTAATATATATAACATTATAACATTATTTTATTTATATCATACATTGACTTCTGACTGAATAAATACTGATTAAATTAATCTCATGTCCAAGTTATTAATAACAATTGAACGACAAGTCAACAATGTAACAACTTACGTGCCTTTGTACTTGCTCCCGGCTTCCCTCAATAACTGCATATCAAGTCATATATTGCTGTTGGAACAAATTATATTGACAGCATAACAAACCCGATCACAATAACAATAAAGACATTTAAATTTGGAACGTAAAAACTAAGAGTCGGTGTTCTCCGATCGAAACTATCAATCGTGTACTAATCGCGTAAGACGGACCCCGATCGAATTAATCTGCCTCGTATCGGAACGGAACGTACGGAGAAGAGTAGCACAATAAATATAACGCGCTACGTATTCGGAGTTCACTCGGGGCCGACCGCGGGGCCAACGACCGTCCTTAGCATGGTAGACGGAGCTCGCAGACAGCCAGCTGTCTCGCTCTAGCGACACACGCGCTACCATGCCGCGTTCCACTACCTCTATTCAAATCAATTGATGTTTTCGTACTAGTCGCTAATTTATTAGAAGGTATGCGTGTTGAAGCGACATTTTAATCAAATCAATTCACGGTTTAAAGGACCGGTAAGTTATTTCTTAGCAGGGAAATGATGCACCTTTTACGCGTCGGGACGGTAATTATTGAAACTTCAATTGGTCTGCTCAAAAATTATGAATTTTAAAGAGTTTGAAGATTTTCCTTAAGATCATTCGATATTAACCCAATACCCGCAAGTAAATAAATTATAATTATATGAACACATAATGCCTAACAGCAATCAAAGGTCATTTATTACCAAAAAGACTTTTTTTTGTTTAAGAAGTAAGAATCCATAGAATCAATGGATCCAGCAATTATCCTAAAAACACAAACATTTCTATATATACTAGAGAAGCAGTAACGTTTGCAAGAACAACAACGTTTGAAATCTCTAGCTGAATAAACATGTCATACTTATAGGAACAATCTCCGCCGTTTTTTATCAAAGGGCGCTTTTGCACCCCTTCCAGTTTATGGAAAATATTAATTGTTTTTCGGGATTTGTACAGATTTTCAGAAGTTGCTGCACATCTTCTTCAGGTAAATATATTTTACATAGTGTTAGAAACAATTATGGCAGTGACAGACATTTTACTAAGGCCTCACCGTGATTTACTACATCTATTAATAAAACTGGGGAAACACTTAAAGGTGTAGGTATATTTTTTTAAACCCTCTTTTCTCAGAAGTGGGACAGTCAAGTTTCCAGTTGCTTGGTTTTCTAACGCAATACTGAAGAGAAATAGCAGTGTAAAGTAAATATAGCATTTAAAAATTTAAGATTTTCTTTGAGCCTCAGTATAAATAGCACGTAAAAATTGTTACGTAGGAGGACCACAAGATATGACGTCAAATGTGAACGTCCGCATCCTATCTTCTACTTGTCAAGCTTTATCTTATCTCATATGTCTTTAACCGAACCAAAACAAAATTAAACTATGCCTCAAAGTTTATAAAGAGTAACCGCTACCGACCACTCGTGGCTTCGGCACTTTAGCGTTTTGTGTCAGCGCTTTGTGACAACGGTTTTTTTTGTAATTTATTTTAACTTATCAAGGTAGCAAATAAGCATGCAGTCCACCGTGATGAGAAGTGGTACCTGCTGTGCATGGACATCAGTAATCGTCCCCAAGTACAAATAAATCATGCGTAAGTTTGATTACAGATGCGTTGCTACTCCTGAGGATAAGTGTAGGCGGCAACTAGGCCTCTCCAAACCGAAACACAATAATTGCTTCACGGAGAGTTATGAGGGTGGCGGGGGTACCTCCCCGGTAGAACTAGACGGGTTCTGCCACCTGGTATTTCTTTATGTAGAAGTAACAACAATTGTCATACAAAGTTTTACACACGGATTCTATTTTTAGTAATATAGCATTTTTTTTTCTGGTACACGTACCATAAAAAAATACTTTTTTTAAAAAGCATTCTTCTATAGTGATTTTACCAAATAAGAGATTTCGTATTTAATTAAATATTTATGAATAGACGGAATTTGGCAAATTAAATACCAAGCTATAGATAAAATATCCGTAAAGATGATGTATTTTATCTCATAACATTATTACATACATACATATCTTCACGCCAAATCCCTAACGGGGTAGGCAGAGAGTATG
The DNA here is from genome assembly GCA_018250455.1 of Polygonus leo. Classification (NCBI taxonomy): domain Eukaryota; kingdom Metazoa; phylum Arthropoda; class Insecta; order Lepidoptera; family Hesperiidae; genus Polygonus; species Polygonus leo. Next base: position 10,535 of record DWNR01004846.1, read on the forward strand.
GAGTGCCAAATGGCACGGTTCTGACATACTTGCCTA
>DWNR01004847.1:0-10569 GCA_018250455.1 Polygonus leo
CATGATTTCAGCGCGCCCTCCCGATTCTTGCGCCCTAGGCTGCAGCCTAATTAGCCTAAAGGTTAATCAGGCCCTGCATGGAAAGCAAATATTTCCACAAGTACACAGATTACTTTGCCACTTTTTTGTTTATTCAAGGTTGCCTGAGGAAACAGCATATTAACGATAGGATCACCTATTGTTTGTTTTTATTTTTCTGCATGCTACCGCTGTAAGTATTTTATGGTGTAAAACAATACAGGGTATCTATCTATCCATGATATACCCAATATAATTATATGAGATGCACCACATTTCAGGCAAACGTAAATTAATGCATTTATTTTCTTCTTGACCTCTTACTCACGTATTAAATCCCTTATTTAAATAGGGAACCATCCCCATGTTAAAGTCCACTCATCCAAAAGAAAAAGCAATACATGCAAAAACTATCCAAATCTGACTTGTCCTTTTTTTCCAAGTTTATAAAATATAGATTTTATACATCATATTATAACCAATTCATCATTTCAAAACAAGTTTCTTATACACAGAAATAATAAAAGGCAGAAAATTAAAAAAGCGTTTATTTGTTACATGGACTAGAAACTTTACAGCTTTCAAATTATTGCTTTTAAATCTAATAAAATTTCATATAAAATTATTTAACATTTTGTACGTTTTAAGCCAAAATAGTAAAAGGTACTTTCACATAAACAACAAGTAAGGCACAAAGATTTCCTACTACCAAGAACACTTATTTTAATACTATAAACAGCTCAATGAAAAAAATCTTAAAACACATAACGTTGGTCGAATAACATGCGTGTTTAAATAAAAAATGTAAAATTTTATTGTGACTTTGGCTTCATAAAGACATGTTCTTTGACAAAGATAATATGTTCAGATTTGAAGGTATCATGTAAATCAATAGTACTTAAAAATCAAATTAGATGCTATTGGTACTTTTATTAGGAACTGTTATATTTGTAATATGAGAATTGAGTTTTTACCAAAACAATTATAACAACATTTATTGTGTATATCGTCTGAGTAGTATTTATTCTATAATGTTTGGAAAAAGCTTCGAAAGAAAAAGCAATTACAAATTCCAACTTTGTTTTGTGATCAAAATATAATAATACTTATATAAATATGTTTTGTACACACACAATGGCACATAATTTCATACGTTATCACATAAATGAGAAACATTTGTATTCCAAAACCTTTGGGAGTTTAGTAAACAGATTAATTAGTAGTATAAGCACTTAAGAAATAACATTTAATTTAAGTACTAAATACACTGATTAGATAACTATATTAAGTTGTACATACAGTTACGTCGTTGTTCTTTGAGCCAGAAGTTTAAACCTTATTTTATTAGGCCTGTAAATACCCTTATTCTACTTATTTTTATCTTTTCAGTATTTTGTAAGCTCATTTCAATTTGTATTAGGAGTTCAATTCGTTATTTCTAGGGATGAATGAATATGTATTACAATAAACTGAATTTTGAAAAAGATTTCGTCGCACAGTTGTACCACATTTTTTGTCATATGATTCCTTTAAGGCTCGTTTGTTGATAACAATTTACTGAAAAATGTGGTAATTATCAAATGCAAAGGAGAATCTAATTTACACCTAAGGCTAAGAATTTATAGGGCGACTTCCATCTGCGTTCACGCGAGGGCGGTAATGACGGTAGATGAGGTGTATAAATTCTAAAATCCACCTGTGTACATTATTATGGCGACGTGAGATAAATAACAAACTCTTACCTCTTATTTCACATTCAACACATTGGGCCCTAATAAAAGCCCTTTACTCCATTTCGTTTCTCTAACAAATTTATATTATTATACGTTACTGTGCAGAAACACATATATCTCTATAGATCTCTATTGCAACAATGTTGACTTTACGATGGTCTTTCAATAACTATTGTCAAATCAGCTTAAACACGTTTTTACATTGTGGTGGTGTACACACAGTGAGTAAGACCAAAATTAACCGATTCGCGCTAGGAGCCACGTGCCACGCACTCTCCTATCAATCGCATGAAAGTAACGTTAAAAGCGTCATGTCATGCAATTTGTTTGTTGATCTTTCTTACATAATAAATCACTTTTCAAAATTTTAAATCCAAATCTTTAGAGGAATGGAGAATTTTTTGTATACATGCTATTGAATAGAAAAACTAATTTTAGATTAGAGCTAACGCTTCTTGCGTTAAGCATCGCTAGATTATCGGATGAAAGCAAAAACAAGGATGACTACAAAGTCTGTCTGATGAAATTTATGATTAAAAATTACGTTTGTTTAATATTAATAGGTAGGCATTCCTATTAAAAGTAATACATAAATATTATTTTCTTATTTATCGGCTGACCATACACTACTACATTTTTATTAACGTCTCCGAGCTGAATTTTTACTTTATTCTATTGTATGTATTGCCGTTCCACTACCGTAGTGGATGCGTTAAACCCGGCTCCAAAAATACTAAACCTTAATATTTCTTGACGATAAGTTACCAAAATTAAGGTATAATAATAATTAAGTCAACTAAGCCTAATAAACCATTTTCAAAATCGTTATGGCAAGTATATTTGGTTTTATTTAAGTACTTTGTACTATCAACATTTATATTAATATCAATATTATACATTCATATAAAATTCATAGAAAACTTTAAACATGATAAATAACATAGACACTACATTATAAATAGATATAAAAAGTTATATATAAAGTATTATAAATTATTATTACTTTTGTGCTGTAAAATGCATATGTAACGGTAGGTATAACAAGATATTTATTGGTATAAAACAAAATTATTGCACATTCAAACACTTTCTCCATAATGGAAATTACAGTCTTGGTTTAGCACCAATGAAGTTAAAGTCATTGCTTACATATTTATATACTATAGATTTCCATTTGAAATAAAATATTTATATCTCAAGCATTTGTGTAACGCTAAAACTAATGATATCACAACAATACAAAACGAAAACACACAACATTCAATAATAGTTCATTATGTTTATTTTTGGTAAGAAAATAGTAAGTTACTTTAGTGCATTATTACCCTTTACCATTTTATATTAGTCATGATATATATTGGTATGATGCAATGATAACCGTAAATATATGTATGAATATGAACATATTTTTACACTCTATTTTTGCTCCAATATACCAGTAATCAATGTATAATATTATATCCACATGAAGACCTGCTTCATTCATGGCTCCAAAGAATAAACTCGAACGAATACTTTATTCCTCATGTTCATTTATCAACATTTTTTGGTATTTATTTATTTATTTTAGAATCATTTGGAAAAAAATGCAATATCATAAGCTGCTATGTATCAAAGTGCATACGCAACTTATTATTTTCTTAACCATGTAAATACAAACCGTCGTCATAGCTTCCAAAGAGACTCCTAATAAGATTTTTATCCTATGGACAAACCTATAAACTTGACAAAAATGGCGAAGCAGAGGAATGTACTTCATTAGTTCAAGCTGTACATCTACTAAATTCATTTGACGTATTTAACATATACCACATCAAAGGATCAGTAACATTCTTCTAGAACATTCGGTTTTTTGTGTCTCTAAAGTGATATCGAAATTGTCTAGCTTTAGGAGTGCATTTCGTTGCTATGTCTTCGGTTTAATAGTTCTGAGGTACAAACAAGGGTCTACAGGAGCTAATAGCAGCAATGAAAATGTAACGCGAGGAAACATATACTATAGAATTAAATGCAAGTCCTAAAAAACCTAACGTTAGATGGTTAGATTGAAGTTATGAGCTTTTAGAGCCATTAGCAAGTCGTTATCTGATAGAAACTGCTTAAATGCGTCTAATTTCTTAAAACAAATTGTCACACAACAGGATTTTTCACTGTTCCCATGTGTCTTTGTGCAAGGCCTGTCGGTCATGCAACATCCATTAACGTTTTCACCGCAGGAACACTTTATACTATCCAAAATGCCTGTCGGAGTAAGATCGTCACATTCATGCGTATAGACTCCGATGTCTTCCAAATTAGAATTCTTGTGACGTCGATGATAATGTAAGAAAGTGTTATGATTCGTATCTGTCGCTTTACCGCATCCGACAGCGCATTTCATCTCTTCGTGGTTACACTTACAATCCACACAAGAACACGTGTCATCACCACAAGACGGTTTTGTTTCACGTACGTTCTTATCATTCTCTTTACAATTCTGACACTCCCCATCACTTGGTGCACAGTTGCATTCCACACAAGAACATATTCCTGCATCTGCCGCTAGCTGTTCCAATGGATTCCTTATAGGTTTCTTGCCAAAGATATTCTCCGTTCTTACCACATACATGTCAGATGATGGTTCGTTATCAAATAACAAAGTGTCCTCTAAAGCAAAGTCCGTGTTGAATAGAACTGAGTTGGCTGGATTTATCTCAATGTTTTGTTGCACTCTAGACGGTGGTGGAGTATTTAGAGATCTATCATCATTCGATTCTTCGGTGTCTTTCAAAAACCTATCAATATCTGTATCGATTTTTGACGGTTCGAGATTACTCACTAATTCGCTATCATTGAAAACTTTGTCGCCTACATCGAGAATAGTCGGCGTATTTAAATCGAATGACGTTTCGGTTATAAGATTGGTAGTAGTCGCAACTTCAGGATTCAAGTCGATATAGCTTTGCATGTGAGTAGGTACGAATGTCGCCATCGTGAAAATGCTTTCTGGTGTTTTCTCTTTAATGCTCACTGGGGATTCTTGAATAGATGCCGCTAGAGCAGTAACATCTATCCAAGGAGATTGTACTTCTATTTCATTTGCGAGAGCTAACTGCATTGCTTCTGATTTGACTTCCATCTTTAGATTATTCGCAGTCGTCGGAGATAGCGCTAAAGGTTGTAAATCGTTAACATCTACCCACGACGTTTCGTTTCCATCCTTTTTGCTATCTTTAACTATTCCGAAAGGAGATAAGGTTACATCTAGGCTAGACAAATCGTAATCTACAGTTAAATTATTTGTGTCGTCGAATTTAGTTATAGTGTTAGTAGCATTATCGAAAAGCAATTCTGTTATATCTACGTTATTACCGGCGAGAGGGTCTACGCTAGTAATGTCCTCCAAACTACCGTCTGTAGAATTTGATTCAGTTGTAATTTTACCGAAAGATTCTAAAAGACTATCCCAATTCATAACGTCGTTGACTGATTTTGGCGGGTCGTTTTCGATTACTTCTACCGTTGGTGCTTCTGCTTCGATCTGAAATACACAGTTATAACGTATAATTATTTATTTCTTATTTATATTAGTTTTTGCTGAATTAATTCTGTCACTTTAGGAATTCACCTGGGAATAAAAGGCCAGAAGTCTAAAAATACTTTCGGGGACTGCAAAGTTGTATGATGTAAATTCATTGCCCAGCAGTGGACAGTATATACGTGCATGCGTGAAAGTATGTATATACGTGCGAACATGCAAGTATATTATTTGTAAAATCGTGCACGCATGGACATAAAAATATGTTCGTTCATGCATGACATACTTTTACGTATGTGCGTATGTGCACGTGCACGTATATATGTACATGCTTGCGTGTAAGTGTATAATTGCGTACGTGATTGTATTTGCATGCGGGAATGCCTACACGTCTGTGCACGCTCACCTGGTGTTTCCTCGCGTGCGCTCTGAGACTAGTAGCCGTGGAGAAGACACGTCCGCAAGCCGGTGCAGTGCAGGCGTGCGGACGCGAGCCGGTGTGCGTGCGCGCGTGCGCCTTCAGATGGTGCGACGCCGTGAACGACTTGCCGCAGCCCTCCGCCCTGCATCTGGTTGCATTTGAACATCTACTTTAAAACTCAAATAGTAATTAACTTACGGACATTGGAACGTATTACATTACTTTAATTTCCTTTTTTGTCGCACTAATGAGTACAATATTTCTTCAATAAGCGATGTTTCCCTAGATTTTCTTCGCATTTAAATAAATATAAATCCTACTAAAATATTTTTCAGCAAAAATGCTACCAAAACAATGCACTCAAGAAAGTGTAGTATTCCACAAAAAACAGTCAAATTGAGAAACTATGTTTTCAATTCTCTCATTAATCGTTTTGAGAAACTATTTTTTTTTTTGTCATCGGTCGTAAAGAGAAGCTTTTTTTAACACACAAACTAATAACAATAATTTCCACACGTAATATTACTCCATGGCGTGGATTCTACACAATCAGTTCGCACTAAGTACAAGAGACTAGTAACGGTTCAGAAAACTCGTCCGCAAGTTGGCGCCACGCAGGCGTGCGGGCGCGAGCCGGTGTGCGTGCGCGCGTGCGCCTTCAGATGGTGCGACGCCGTGAACGACTTGCCGCACCCCTCCGCCCTGCATCTGGTTACATTTGCGCTTCTACTTTATAATTCAAATAATGATTGACTGACGGATTTTAATTGACAATTTTATCACCCTTATAATATAATATTTAATCTTTACCAACAATAATGCAGAGCATATTTTTTCTCATGAGTATAAACTGCTACAAGTCACGCTGATAATATTAAAATACAAAAGTTATATTATGTTTGCAATGTGAAGGACTTCAAAGTATGGACAAGAGATTAGTGACAGTGAAGCAAACGTATACAAAGCCCGCGTGTTAAGGCGTACTGTGTACACACACATTTCCGCCCGTCCTGCGTCTGGTGACAAATTCAACGATTTATCACATATTTCACCCACAAATTTCTGTTCACGACGTTTTTTCTTCCTCATTCTAGAAGTAATATGTTTCTGAAAGGTGTAGTACGAACCATATACGAATAATTAAACCGTTATTTGTTATTCAATCGCAACGAATTCTTTTTTTTTTATATATGATGGATGGTGCAATTTCCACCTCTCTAACTTTCATCAACAAATGCGCAAGTCATGGACGTTAACTTGGTCCAATTTTGTTGACCGATGCTTTTGGAGTTGCCAGGTGGAGCTGTTGGGGAGTGTTTTGTTTAAGGCAGGATGACCTCAGCCTAAGCCAAAAAAATGTATATAATAAAATACACTCACTTGTAAGGTCTCTCTTGCGTATGAGTTCGGATGTGTTTCTTCAAATCACTTAGCGTTGTAAAGAATTTCGTGCAACCGTCCGATTGGCAGTTAAATGTGTCGCCACTATGTAGCCTTAGATGTGCTCTTAACCTGGAAATAAATAGATAAATAATAAACAATCAAATGCGAATTGAGCTACAGTTATCATGTGGCTCGTGTAGTTCGACCGAGGAAGACCCAAGGCCACTCTTGTAATCCTCCGTGAAGAAATTCTTGCGTTTCGGTTCGGAGAAGCGGGTTTTCGCAAGTCACGAGGTGAATATTTTAGTCCTCAGGGATAATAACTTCTTCTGTGGTCTACTTCAGATGCAAGTCTTCTACTTCTTCGTTGTTTACAAAGTATATATATAAAGGTGGACTGCATACCCATTTCTTATACTTATACGATAAAAACATGAGACTGAGTGTTTCGTACAATTCTTTAATATGTTCGGGTAATGGTTACCTTAAGTTTAACCAGTATAGAAGTTAAGTATGTATAACTGTTATTACTTTTTATCGATGAACACAAACACGAAAAAAAAACACGGAAATTGGATATCGGTATATTTTCAACATTGAAGACCTATATTTCAATTAAAATTCGTAATTTAGAAATTGGTCTATCCAGGTCTATATGGCCTGAGATCAGACATTTCTGCCTTTCAAGCGGATGTAGTAAATGTAACCATTTCAGTGATGACACATCAGTTATACTAAAATGTAGAATACATAACAAACGAGATACAAAACAAACTACAATTTGGCACTTATCCAAGTACAAATAAATCAAATTAGGTACTTAGACAGATTATTGTTCACAAAACATATTTATCTTAGTACGAGAACATTGCCGTGGAAAATTATTGTGACATGTTGCACAACATAACCCTAAAATATCGCAATACATTATGTAATACTAATAAATGATGAGTTTGAAAGTATTTTTTATTGTATAGCATATTGTATAGTATATTGTATATGTTTTATTGTATATATTGTATATATTTTATTATGTATATGTATATAATACACATGTATTAGTATGAAGTAGAAAATTCGCGTAAGTGTTCGCACGCTGTAAATGTTCCATACCATACCATAAATATCTGTGATAAAATCTAAATAGGATACGGCGCGATCACAGCCTGAAATTGGGGGGGAGACATACTAATAATATAAATATAAATAAATAAATAAATAACACTATAAGGTAACACTCATATTTATATGTCCAGTAAATTAGACTTTATTCCACAAAACACTTATGAAAAAATTTTAAGTATAATAATATGAATGACATCATAAAGCAAATGGAAGTCTTCTATTTTTATTGGCATCGAGAAATAATATTTTGGACGTCTGAAGTTATATCTAGTATTAATTTTCCGTAAATTGACCATTTTTAAAAGGTTTATAACAATTTGGGGGGACAGGGTCATGATCCCTAGGACCCCCCCTTAAAAGATCGAAGTCTCACCGACCTCAACTAGGATCTCAGGACCTATATGTTAGTATGTTAGCAGACCGGCAACTAATCGAAACCCAACAATTGCTTAACGCTTGATTAAGAGGCGTTGGTAATATCTCACAACTTAGGCGTAGTAAAATGATACGCTGGACCGCATTTTATAACGTTAAAAAGTATTCCATGAAGATTGGATTCTATAGATTTACCATAGATACTCGTATGCGGAGATTACAATACAATTCATTCAGATTCCGTATAACTCTGCAAAACAAATCAGAAATGAGAATTATGCAAGCTATTAAAACAAATGTCCCATGAACGAAATGCGCGACCAATCAATCGCTACATTTGCATCTCTATCATTGCGTGTTATTGTCATCGCACATGCCTTTAGAGGTGATAGAATTCCTGTAGGTACTCTGGGGAGTACCTTCTTACCTAATTTCAGGAACTACCGGTTTGAATTGAAAAAATATTTTAGTGTTGGATAATTTATTTATTGAGGAAGGCTATAGGCTATATATCATCACGCTACGACCAATAGGAGTGGATTATCAAAGAAAAATGTTGCAAAACGGGGAAAATTTGGAGAGGGATGATTGCCGGCTATACTTAAGTATATACGAGGCGAATATCTTAGTCCTCAAGGGTAGCAACGCATCTGTGATCAAACTTAGGTATGATTTAGTTGACGGCTATACTTACACATAAGGCGAATGTCTTATTTCTCAATACCTCAGGTATGATTCAATCATACTCAGGAATGATTACTTATGCCCAGGGGTGGTAAGGACCACTTACCATCCTGTGACCTGCATGCTATCTTGCTACTTTACATACATACACATCTTCACGCCAAATCCCTAGCGGGGTAGGCAGAGAGCATCGAGTACCAAATGGCACGGTTCTGACGTACTTGCCTAGCTTCTTCCACTTTCATAACTCTCCTCATACAAACACGCCGACTTCGGAGACTCTTGATACCTCCTTCAGACAGCACACGATGAATTTGATCATGAAATGTCAGTCTGGGTCTCTCTCGGTATCTACATCCGACCACATTCGCATTGTATATCTGTTATGGTAACCTTTCATCCGTCAACCACCGCAGCATTCCCTTTCTCATTTTTACACCAATACTTTCTTTCAGTCCTACCTTCTCTCTAACTTCTCGATTTAGAATCTTGCTACCTTCATACGATAAAAACACTTGCAGACCCGATAGACGTTCTTATGCTTGTGTCACAAGTAAAGTTTAATTAGAATAGTTTATACAAAAACATACAGAAAGATACAAAAACAACCACTGACCTGTACAGAGTATTGAATGCTTTCGAGCAGGTCCCAATATGGCACGCAAAAGGTTTCACCTTTGTATGGGCTCGTACATGTATCTTCAGGCTGTAGGATGTGAGGAAGGCTTTACCACATGACGGTATGGGGCATATGAATCTATATTCACCTGGAATTAAGACCAGAAGTGTTATAGATAACTTATGTATAGATAACTTTACAGTACAGTTGCTCATTAATTTACTCAAAAAATACTATGGTAAATCTGTTTCATGTGACAAGCCTGAAGTATTTTTGAACGATTAGTCTACTTGGGTTTAAGGGATTAAAAATAAAATATAACTCACACATTAATTAATAAATACAAAGACATACAATCAATGTATAATTTAAATTATATGTAAGAAAATCCATAATTTTCATAATTATGGTAAAAATTACCTGAAGCCCAAATGTACCTGAAGGTTTTTAATTTTGATTCTATTGATATAGATTAATGATATTGACAATAATTATGATATCACTAGCAAAGATTAAAATAATGTTAATATTAATGATGTAATTGATCATATCATTGGTGAAAATTATGTCACTAATAATGATATTGATGGTAATGACTTACCTAAACAAATAATAATTTGTCTAGTGTCACTGTCAATAAGAAAATTAAACAAATAATCATTATTTTTCATTAAAAGAACCATATGTTCTGCTT
>DWNR01004848.1:0-10568 GCA_018250455.1 Polygonus leo
ACAGACGAACAGACAATCTTTGGCTTTATTATATGTATAGATAGAAGATAGATAGATAGATGAGAGGGTTTTACGTTAAAGTCTACTATTTGATTAAAGTTTGAACTCCAAACATCTTTGAAATATTAAAAATAATGTTACATTCTTTTTCTTTAAAAGGTTATTTTGGAAAACCGATTCAATCCTCGGTTTCTTAATCTAAGAGCTCAGAATCCTACTACAAGGCTACAGGAACTTAGCTTAGCTTAAAGTAGGTCATAAATAAATTTATAGAACATATATATGACTTCGTATATCACATAGAATTTTTCAACTGAAAAGGATTTCCGACCTGATACTTATAGATACAAAAACGAAGAGAACTTATTTCTTTAAAGTAGTATTGTGGAATAGTACATATTCGCCATTTTACGTTCAATGTCCGTTTATTGTCTGTTATATAGTTAATCTTTAATACAATATGTTCTATGAAGTCATAATATGTCATTAGATAATTCTTAGTAATGCGTAACTATCTACCACCTACTAGTTACAAAAGTTGCCAACAATGCCTCGGCATCAACTATTTATCAATCACGTGTACCTATTATGTCATCCGATCAGTTTATTTACCTACATACGCCCACATTTAGACTAAACAATACTCATGAATTAGATACATTTGTATCTAGCTGCAACCACTCCAAACCAAGGACAAATTTGAATCAACATCGATTTAATAATTTTCTAAAATGAATATCCCACATATAGAGTCTCCGAACTCGACGTGTTTGTATGAGGAGTTATGACAGTGGAAGAAGCTAGGCAAGTATGCCAGAACCGTGCCGTTTGGCACTCGATACTCTCTGCCTACCCCGATAAGGATTTGGCGTGAAGATGTGTGTGTGTTTGTGTGTGTGTGTGTGTGTGTGTGTGTGTGTGTGTGTGTGTGTGAATATCCCGCATGATTACATGTCTACAAATTGTGATAATATTTTAGTCTATGTATACAATAAGGAACAGCTGCTAGACTCTTTTGAGGTTTATTTTAGTAATGATAATATAAACCGAACGGGTTTAAAAAAACATTCGGTTGCCATTGCCAAACCTTTTTTGTCCCAAAAGTATCGGCAGTGTTGTAATACCTACTGTGTTCTGGTTTGAGGGGACTTGTCAAGTATATTCCAACTTAGGTAGACTTTAGCTAAAATTCCTACCTTTTTCTTATCTATTTGAACATTTGCGGTAGTACTCGTTTTGAACACTAAATATTAGGGTCCACCATCCATAGATTCGTACATACTATATCACCATATCGTGATGTGTATTTGTTTAAAGTTATCTGTCTATAAAAACATAAGCATGAAGCTAGTATTCATGGTATTCATTATGTAGGTAGATCATTATGACGGATCCGTAATGGCCGAAGATAATAATACAGCATCATGTTCGTAATAGACACAAAGAGGATTAGTACAGAAGTTCATTGCAGGATAAAGAAAGCACCGCGAAGCAAAATGCAAGGAAGCGGCCAAAACTGACGTCATAGAATAGGATCTGATTCTAAAAAAATATCTTGTCATCATTAACTCATACTCAAACATTAACTATAATTCAAAAAAAAAGGCGAAAAAGTTCAAGTTATGAAAATATGTGAAGTTGCAATAGTAATATTTAATTTAAAACTTAATTTAAATACCATTCATTAACTTCATAATAATTTTACTATTAATTACTACTACTCAATTACAAACTTAAGTCACTCACGGGAGTCGTTTAGACCAAAGAGACTACATATTTTGGATCATCGAGCCAGTTAGTAATTTTCGCCACTGTCTATTTGGCAGCAAGATCAAATGTATTATCCTACTGTCTTTTTTATACTGTGGTAGAGTTATGAAAAAATATGCTGACCCTGTTCAAACGTTGCAAGGTCACGTAACTATGTACAAATACAATGATATTTATTGCTTTATAGCCGTGCACGGCTACTCAGTGAGTGACAACATTGCTAAACGTCACAAAATCACTATGTTTGGAATTGGATCGTCTAGTTAGATATTGTCGGGTTGTTTATCACCAGAGGTAAAATTAATGAAATATTTTAAACTATATTACTCCCAATAGTAAAATTAATTAAATCAATAATGATTTGTTGAATTTATTTGTGCTTACATTTTTTCATTCATTCATTCATTCATTTTTATATGAAAAAATTGTCATACTTCATAAACATTTTTGTATCACATACATGTGTGTTAGTAAACTTATTTATAACTTAATCTGTATTTGCATATCCGGCGATAACACTCTCGCAATAAATAATAATTTAATATCCGTACTCTGCTCCTATCAGATGACTCATACTAATTTTACTACATTAATGCATATGCATAGTCAATATTTATAGTTCATTTAAAAGTGTTACTTACACTTACATGATTTTTTAAATATTATTTTGTCCATTGTCATGAGTTATCCGAACCAGAGCTATGTTTAAAATTTCAAGCCTCTAGAGTCTAGCATATCAAATGAGTTTAAAATCGATTATAATATTCCAACCGAATAGACAAGAAGCAAACCGAATAAATAAAAATGTGTTAAAAATTAAAAAAATACCACCCAGGTGTTTATTTTCCTATTATTTAAAAAGATGCGCAATTTATTGGAGTCAAACATGTCAACACAAATTATATTTAAACTATTATAATGGCAAAGGCGCTTGATTGTATAAAACGGTATTTAAATACAAGAGCTGAGCTAGAAAGTTTAAAGTTGGTCACAAATACGGTATTACTTACACCACCGCAATCCGCGAAACGCATTCAAAATAGGCAATACATGTCGCGCCGTTAGACCGAGTTATGGCTAGATGACAAACACTACAGAACTCCTACATGAATGATATTGCAAGTTTTCTAACTTTACAGACAAACACGTCTTCTAATATCCCGTCTAGACGATATTTTTGTTCCCACTGCAGCTGAAGTTCGATGGAAATAAAATGTTTGCCAAAAAATAAATATTTGTATGCACATATATCAATCATGCTTCGCTCTTTAAGAGTAAGACTACCTGATACTAAATTTTTGCGTTTTGTTAAATATTAAATGACAAAGACAGCTAAATCCTGATCTAAGTTGTTTAGACTAAGACTAGATTCAGTCCAGCCTATTAGTGTTCACTAATTTAATATATTAACCATAAAAAATAAAGTTTAGACCAGTCATCATTAAATAACCAAACCGCCAGACATGTAGGATACAGGGTCTTCCGTATAATTAACCGAACAACTTATAGGAACTTTTTTATTTAACTAGAAATTAATATCTTAACAAAAGATAAATAATTTATTATCTACTCGGTAGTCAATTAAGTAATATCTTTGTCGATAATAATTTTTACTGGCTAGAAAAGTCTAACGTACCATTTTACTTGTATTTCAAGGATTTACGATCGGAGTAACTTTATCTGAGCAGAGGTAATTTTCCATAATACACGACCACACTAATAGTGAACAATAAGGCATTACTTAGGACTAACTTAACATAAAACATTTACGTCAACATAAAATCAAATCATGTAATTTTATCATCGAATCAAAATCAATCATTAAGTAGTGCCATAATGAATAATTAGTCGATTCTGAGTCCGGCCGATAGATAGGCAATCCATTTTGCAAAGAAACACGCCTGCGTCCGCGCATACCCTCGTAGTCGATTGTAACTCTTTAAGAAATAAGATCAGATTAGCAACAGGTTCTGCAGACAATACCGAAGTAATTAATCGTAAGACGGGTACTAGCACTTGATAACCCTGGGAGAGCTCTCAAGTGCTTCGCGTTTCACTTTCTTACAATCGGTCTGCGGGCTGGCTAATGGCCGCCTCTTCTTACGAAAGGTGGGATATTTCAATTGCCACAAAATGAACTGAATTTATATCTATCTCTCACTGAGATACAATACGATTGTTATTTCGTGTTCCGCGAGTGAATTGTATAATACTGTTCAGTGAAATGTTCACCGGTCACAGGTTTTTACGTTCAAATCGTACACTCTCCCATGCCGGTATTAACAAAAACTACACTATTTTTAACTTTTTTATTTATTATTATAGCAAAGAATTGCATTATCGAAGACTATACAAAAACAGTATGTAGCAGCAGCAGTGTTAGCCTAGTGATTGAAAAATAGACTTTAATTTTTTTCATTTAAGTGCTTATTAAAAAAACATTATAATTTGCTTTTGAAGTAAAACATCTGGAGAAAACCTTAACTTCCATTGTTTGGAATAAATCTTAAGGTCTATCAAGTCACAAGTGGCCAGCATAGTGATTCTATGACCTAAACTCTTGTCATTGTGAGTGGAGACCCGTGTCTAGCGGTGATAAAGTAATGAATTGTAATGTGTGGGTGAACAAAAATCAACAAAAACATGTGCAAAAATAAAATTAATAGATTGTTTATCTATTTCCTCATTGCTGCCCACGATAGACCCAGATCATACGTCCATAAAAGACGATGAACACTTGAACAATATCCAAGATCTATTATAAAGAAAAGTTCAATGCAAACGCGTGCGCATAACCTTCTGAACGTCTCGAACGCTCGATTTAAAAGTGATTTGAATTAAAGTAGTTGCTCTGGTGGCCTAATTTGATTCGCTGTGATGAACTTGAACTGTGCAACGATACGATGCTGCTTTTTTGATTTATTAAACTAAATTTGGATGCAATTCAGTAACGTTATACTTTTGAGTAGTAGTTCCAAATACACCATTAGCAACTATACATAACAGCGGCCATACAACACAAATGTCACCTTGATCTTTTGCGTTGTCTATACCTAATGACGATCACCACAATTATGACGATTTGAACCACATAGTCAAACCAACATCTTACCTCAGACAGTTTCAGACTCAATCCCCAATAAGATGGCCTTCATGCCATTCATATGACTTAAGGTTTGTAGGTATATTGCTGCAAATCTCTGTGAATACTTTAGGCAATCCTGCATTGTTTCTCGTAGTTTCTAATATTCTAAAAGGAGTACGCTCATTTAACCCTTTTTGATCTACCCTAAAGCTTTAATCCTAGTAAAAGACAAGAACCTATGACACCCTATGATACTGGTAATATTTTATAAGTCTCTTGTATTAACATGAAGACGAAATTATGAGATGACTAAACTCATGTGTATTGTTCATGATAGATATTAAAAAAACCCAAATGTAACACAGAAGAATATTATATCCAAATATCCAGACAAATAACTTATCATAAGTAAAAAAAATAGGTAAACACATTATCACCGCCTGGCTGACCGAAAAGGACACACTTTTCCATTCACCGCTAATTGCATAACTGTACAGCCTGTACAGTAAATGTTCTGAACGTGAAATATTGCCGAAGCTCTTTGTTTATGACACCAGACACCAGATGAGTGTAATTATAAGTTTATTTTCTTCTTTTCTTTTTTTACTCACTGCCGCTCATGAATATCAGTAATGATCCCCAGGTACAATTAAATGCTCCCCCTGAGGACTAAGATGTTCGCCTCGTTTATACACGAGCCTGCAACCACGCCTCTCCAAACCGAAACAAAATAATTGCTTGACAGAGGATTATGATGGTGGCGGTGGTACTTCCTCGGTCGAACTAAACGAGTTCTACCACCTTATATATAAATATCTTTCTTCCGATACTTTATACTTATGGCCTTATTGAAATATATAATCTTTGAAAAACAAACACACACGTCAACAGTAAACAATTAAATATTTGGCAATTATTTTGCTCCCCGATGTGAAAACGTGTTGGCAACTACATGTTTATGATATGGGATAAACAACAATCGAAAAGTACGTGACCAAGTATTTTGAAAACCTTGCGTTAATGTATTTTTGACAAATGAGCTAGGTAGATAAGAAACTTAACGTAACGTTTTTCTGTTATATTATAACAATAGTGTTTTGATGTCGTTTTAAGTATCAGAGTAAATAAAGTTTGGCTGATAAGGTCCGTCTACGTCGTCAATAGATTACTATTAGGTATCGACCTACACAGTTCGGTTTCGGCATTCTTTTTCCTGTATACATGTTGTGAAACGTGGGCATGGTGCCTTTTAAAAAAACGTGCGAAAATATGTCTCGTTTTAAACCCGATTAAACGATGTATTCGCTATATTTGCTAATATCACCATAGATTTATTTTTATAAAAAAGGAGATTAACATTGAGGCACACACAGCTAAGGTATTGACATATTCCCTAGACTTCTGTGCCCATATAAATTCTGTGCCAATGATCGACCTCAGTTAGGACTAGTCTTATTTGAATTTCATCATAGTTGGCTATAACTAGTAGTTGAGCACTTTAAACACATTCAATAACATAAAAAACGGTGTTTACGAAACCAATACCAACATGACTGTACAGTACGATGTTATAAATAGAGTTTGAATTCCGAAACTAATCTCAATAACAAACCATACCCACAGATAAATTGGTAGTGGTGTAATACCGTAACAGTTGTAGCCAAATCAGCTTTGGTGGCAGTGGTGTTATCCATAAATTGAGTAAATCCGAAATGAACTAGTTTGCAGTACTGTCACATAGAGTACGTCTTTCGAATGAAAGTAGCGTCAGACGGGTCATGTCATGCCATTTTGCTTGTTTATCTTTTCTTGCGTATTAATTCACTGATCAAAAATTAAAATCCATAACTGTAGAGAGATGGAGAACTTTTTTTCTACATGCTGTTTAACAGGGAAATTATTTTTACCGTAGAGACGATGCTTTAAATACAATTGTTAGGTTTAATTTCTATTTGTTGGTAATAAGAAGGTAGATAATCGTTTAGCGGATGACTACTGTTCATTGACGTTTGCTGGATATAAAAAGGGCGGACATTGGTGAACAGGGGCACTCCCTATCGGGTTTTTGTAGAGTGTAATGCAGTTGGAATTGTGTTAAAGTAGTGATAAGGTTAAAATTAAGTAGTGTACAGTGTTTTAATGTTTGGTTATTGTGCGAGGAAGGAATTAAATAAAGTGTATTAATTGTGAGAACCTGGTTTTATTACATATCAGAAGTGGTAAGTGCCTTCGTTTCTTTTTAATGTTGTTTAGACTGCTAATTTTAGTAAGTTATGAATTCCTTAAGAATTTGGATATGGACTTAAAATCTTTACATATGATCATATTAGTATTAAATTAATGATATTGGATGTATTGCAATACTTTGAAAATTGTCTTTTCATTAATATCCATATTGAAATAAAGATTTGAAATGTTAGTTTTTATTGGTTATCTATCATAAAATTATCACGCTTTTATAGGCTACATTATACTATAAGTTACATGTCTGGATAATTCAAAAACAAAAAAATAATATTACATAAAACATTTTCGACATTTAAACTTTGTGGACAGTTACATTTTTTGTTTGTTTCGAGTTCCAGATAATGAACGACACCGATGAGCCCTCTGGAGTTCTGGACGGCGCTTGAATACGCCCGTCCGAATGGCAACAAGTCTAGCTGACAGCGCAGCTCCGTGTAGTCGCAGTGACAGAGGAAGTGGACTTCGTGATAGCGTGCGCTGCCAACAGAGCCGAAGTGAACTTCGTGACAGCGTGCGCCGCCAACGGAGCCGAAGTCTGCTTCGTGACAGTGTACGCCGCCAACGGAGCCGAAGCCAGCTTCGTGACCGCAGCACTATGCAGGAATCAGCGCCGAGGAAGGATCAGCTGCGTTCCACCGAATGCCGCACGCGAGAACGGGATCGTCCTCGCTCTCAGCGCGCATCCCGACGGAGCAGTAGACATCGTGACTATAATAAGATGCACAGCGACATGCAGCGGAGCCGAGCGCCGCGGAGAGAAGTACACCGCGGACACCAAAGGTTATGTAGTCCATCGTTTACCACTAATGATGTAGTACATATTCTAAATGCAATTAAGGATTTAAAGCCACGACCGTCTACTTCCGACGCACCCATTT
This sequence comes from Polygonus leo, assembly GCA_018250455.1. NCBI lineage: Eukaryota > Metazoa > Arthropoda > Insecta > Lepidoptera > Hesperiidae > Polygonus > Polygonus leo. The sequence goes on from DWNR01004848.1 coordinate 7,981, forward strand.
TAACAAATACAACCAATCATAAAAACATATTACCGGACTTTGATCCTTCCTCAAAGAATCAAAGAATTGACATTTGGTTGAAAAAAGTTAAAGGGTGCGCCACGGTATACGGTTGGGACGAGAAAACAACAATTCATTTTGCTATGCAGAAACTCCAAGGGTTGGCCAAAAATTGGTATGAAAGTTTGAAAAGTTAGTAAATGCGTTTCCGTACGAACAAAACTATGGCCAATCATTGGAGGAGATGCTCAATCGAAAAAGTAAATTCAATGAATCAATAGAATTATACTACTATGACAAATTAGCCCTCCTTAACCAATGTGATATTGTCGGCAAGCGTGCAGTAAATTGCATAATACACGGTTTAAGTGATAAAACATTAAAATCAAGTGCTTTAGCTTTGAGATGTACGCACCCAGATTAGTTACTGCAATTCCTTATTAGTAACAAAGAATTCACACAGTTTTTAGATCTCTCCAATTACAAGGATAAGTCCAGCTTCAATAATAGTTTTAATAATTCGTCTAGCAACATGCAAAGTAAATCTGTTAATTCTCGGGATGATACAGTGTACTGTTATAATTGCAAAGAATTAGGTCATACTTTCTTAAGGTGTCCCAAGCCTTTAATTAAATGTTCACAATGTTTTCGCGTTGGACATAAAACAGAAAATTGCAGAACGAAAACAGAAGGCCAAGCATAATATCCATTCCTAACTTAAAGTTTTTCAAAGAAGTCCTAGTTAGGCCTTTATCGACTTTGGTGGCGAAGTCTCGTTACTAGCCAATACAACTATATTATCGTTAGGGTTAGTATGTGATTATGTTCCATCAATCCTTAAATGATTTGGAAACGATATTGTACCCACTATCGGTCAAGTATTTATTAAATTAAGTCTATGGCGTTATTGCTTCAGTTACATGTTAAGTAGTGGACGATATATATCTTGATGTGCCCTTACTTGTAGGTCAATCTTTTACAGAATTGCCTAATATTGTTATCTTTAAAATATGGGTATACGAGTATTACTGTAGAACATGGGCAATGAATTGCCCTTTTATCGGGACGAATTAGGTAACAACAATAGTTTCAAAATAAAATTAATTTGTTTTACTCAACATTTCGACCCAGCTTCTGTTAAGGCCATGGCTCTGCCGCCAAAAGGTGAAAATATATTGTTGGATTGTAAAGTAATATCGCGACATCAATAGGATAGTTAAGATCACTGTAGCCTCACTTTCAAAGTCGTGCACAATTCCTGCAGATATCATTATTGGTCGTTCTATGAGGATTCAAGTCCTTAATCGCGTTGTTTCTCCCGTTGAGCGTACATTACCTGAGCATAGCATTGACGAAAACCAAATTAAGATTGGAGATTTAGTAAATGAATCTGATAGGTGTAGATGAATTGATTTATTAAAGAATTATAATCATTGTTTTGCTTTCACATTAGAAGAACTTGGGTGTACAAACGTAGCCGAAATGTCTATTGAATAACATAGCAATTGACCTATTGGATATCCCCATATTGTTGTATCCCCAGGTTGTCCTATAAAGAACAACAGTTGAAATCATAGTCGGATCAACGATTTGGTTGCTGTATAAAATTGTGATTAATATAATAATAATAATGGTTACAAAAAGATATTTACATATCTATATGCAATACAAATAATAACATATTGGTTGGCCTGTTACAGTTTACAATTTATAGTAAGAATTGAATGGTTTACTATAAGTACATAATGGTGTTATTTGTTAATTGGGAAAATTTATGTATTCACAGCTTCATCCGTAAGAAATGATTGGTTTACGGATAAGCTTCAACCGTAAGAAGTGATTGGTTTACGGGTAACTTTTTCCGTAAGAAGTGATTGGTTTACGGGTAACTTTTCCGTAAGAAGTGATTGGTTTACGGAATTCATTAAATGAGATGTATAATTGAGGTAACCTTTTTCCGTAAGAAGTGATTGGTTTACGGAATTCATTAAATGAGATGTATAATTGAGGTAACTTTTTCCGTAAGAAGTGATTGGTTTACGGAATTCATTAAATGAGATGGATAATTGAGGTAACCTTTTTCCGTAAGAAGTGATTGGTTTACGGAATTCATTAAATGAGATGTATAATTGAGTTAACTTTTTTTTCCGTAAGAAGTGATTGGTTTACGGAATTCATTAAATGAGATGTATAATTGAGGTAACTTTTTCCGTAAGAAATGATTGGTTTACGGAATTCATTAAATGAGATGTATAATTGATATAAGCATAGATTTGGTTTACATAACTATGAGTTTGATCAATCTTTCATAAGTCAAAATGTTGTTTTTACAGTAGGCCTGGTGTTGTTGTAATTTTAATTTAATTGATAATTTTTTTTTTTTTTTATCCTACTCCGAGTGTTAGGTACCTACTTACCTCTGCTTGTCAACGTGCATGAGGACATGCACGAGGTCAGGACGGTCGAGTGTTAGGTTTAATTTCTATTTGTTGGTAATAAGAGGGTAGATTAATAATCGTTTAGCGGATGACTACTGTTCATTGACGTTTGCTGGATATAAAAAGGGCGGACATTGGTGAACAGGGGCA
>DWNR01004849.1:0-10568 GCA_018250455.1 Polygonus leo
TGGACCGCGCTGGCCAAGCTCCCCGGGGCATGCTGGGCTTCCATAAATTTCGTTTCAAGCGTTCCAGTAAAACTATTGTAAACATCGACGAACAGTGTTTTCACGTTAAAATTGCTCTGCACATTTTTCATTGGATTTTTGGTGAACTTTCGCGAGCGTGTATCTATGGGTATTTATCTCAGTGGTTTGGACGTTTGAAATTCGGTGTATAGTTCAGTGGTTTTGGGAGGTAGTAAAACCTGTTTACCGAACCGTCAGATCCATTTCCACCGCGTAGCCGTAATTTTAAGCAAATTGCGTTTCATTTGAAGAAATGAAACTTCTAGAGGGGACCACCTTCTCTGTTACCTGTGCTTCTACAAAGTAATCTGTACTAATCCAAGCGTAGAGATTGTTCAGGCCAACTTGAAGAAGATTTTTCAGCGATTTTAGTGGATGGTTGCAGATTATATCTAAGCATGTAGCAAATATCTTGGTTTTTAGGTAGCAATACATCTGTGTTTAACTCTACAATAATTAAATCGTATTTAGAGACAGCATCGTAATTTGCTTGCGTAGTTTGGACTACAAGACAAAGACCACACTATTCCTTGTTCATAGATGTTATGGACGAAGACAAATTGTATATAAGATAGAAAAAAAATTTGTTCATTCACATAACTTGCTCGAAATCGATTTCGCTAATCAAATCCAAAATCCTTTTTCTATTTATTGTATAAAGGTAGCAAACAAGCATGCAGTCCACCTGATGGTAAGTGGTCACTGCCGCCCATTGACATTAGGTATCATTCCCAAGTATAATTGAATAGTACCTGAATTTGATCACAAATGCGTTGCTACCCCTGAGAACTAAGATGTTCGCCTCGTGGATAAGTATAGCCGGCCTCTATGAGGATTATGAGGGTGGGGGTGGTACCTCCGCGGTCGAACTAAACGATTTCTACCACCTGGCAAGCAATCCTGTGTGAACCCGATTGAATACTATAATAATGAGGCACTAGTGTACAATTCGACACTCAGCACCCCTCGAAGAAGTAGAAGAAGCTAGGCAAGTATGCCAGAACCGTGCCGTTTGGCACTCAATACTCTCTGCCTACCTCGTTAGGGATTTGGCGTGAAGATGTGTGTGTGTTTGTAGTGTACAATTGTACATGTCTTACATTGCAAACGCGATATGCAAGCTCGCCGCCCTACTTTCCCTTATCTTGCACAAAAACATTAACCTGAGAAAATTACTCCTTTGTTCTAATTTAGTATCTGCACAAATACAGCCGAGTACGGGCTCTCAAAGAACAACCAGCGTTTGTGAAGCCAAAAAATAATTAAAAACGAAAATTGTTGCGCAATCTCTACACGAAATAATTGCAATGGAGAAACTGCGCGAGTGCAAAATTAAATGTTGTCGTGTCAAAGACGGGACGAGTTCGCTCAAAATGGCCACTGGAGGTCCGTTTCGGAATGTGTTTTATTTGATTGCTTATTTTTAAGTCATTATTTAGCTAAATAAAAATAGACCAAGTACCCAACGGATGGCATGGTGTTGAAATCCCGTTTTCTTTTATCGGGACCATCCTTTATATTTTAGTCCTTCTCATTTTTTATATTTGTTGTTATAGCGACCAAAGCAATATACTCTTTATGAATTTGTCCAGTATCTACGTGTATAAATGGACAGCGGATTATTAGTAACAAGTTGCCATTGTCAGATTTTGGGTACGTAACTCTAAAAAGAAGCGAGGTTTGTCGTCGAACACCCTGTTGAAACGATAATAAAATATTTAACAATGCTTAGTAAAAAATAAACGGAAAACAAAAGCAAAGAATACTAATAAAATTGTAATGAATAAAATCATCTTTTAAAATACTACTTCGGCAAAAGTATTAAAAAGAAATCTTATTTTTTTTTTCTGCTTCACGTTCATCAAATGCTTTGAGAGTATATAATTCTAGTTTATTTGCACTTGCCAATAGGGCATATCAAAGATTTAAATAAGCATATATATTCTATACTTAAAAATGAAGTTAGTTATTTCTTCATTACCTACCTAGAGAATAATAAATGTTGTCATGTCAAAGGACGAGTTCGTTCAAAATGGCCACTGGAAGTCCGCTTCGGAATGTAATTTATTTTCTTGCTTATTTTAAATATATTCTTAAACAAATAGAAGATGATAGGTGCCATGGGACACCCGGCTTAAACCAAGTCCTTTCATAAAATAATATACTAGTAGGTATATGAAATAACGCCTGGAAAATGTTTATTAATTGAAAAAAGGTAGCAAACGAACATGGAATCCACCTTATGGAAAAAGGTCACTGCCAATCAATACTGTGTAGTACTAGCAATCCTTAAGTACTGAATCTAATGAGACGGTAAGTGTTTTTAGAGTAATATGATATTTAAACTTACTAATAAATCGTGTCTATAATTTAAGAACAAATTAAATTTATAAATAGGAACAGTAACATGAGTGTCGGCTACTGAAAAAAGATGTCAGCACTACCTTAATTACTTTCAAACTTTGTACTTTTAATGGCTTTAAATATATTAAAAATACCTGGGCCTCGGGAAAAATATGTCTTACTAAAATAATTGGCGATCTTAGTTTCTTCCAGGAAAAATGTATAGTAAAATATTTTGCTTAGGTGTTTCTTATTTTTATTTTTCTTATTCTTATATTGAAGCTGCTAAATACAGGCCCAAACTTTATTTTTATCCGCTAGAATGTTCCAATTATAAAGGTACATTGTCTGCTTAGAAATTTCCCTTTCTATTCTTAGCAATTAACAAATTAATATAGAGGAAATTAATATTGCTGCATGTCCCATTATCCCTCGGGACAACGTTCTTTAATATCGCGACACCATCTGGTAATGACTAGGATTGTTGAGACAATTGCTGTATTTGGGACATGTAAAGAAATAATAAAGGGAATTTGCTAAGGAAAATTCTGGAAGGTCGTGGAGAAATAACTAATAAGAGTCCATTGGGACTATTTAGGTCATACTGGAAATACAGGTTAGTTAGTTAGATATAGGTATTCGAGTAAGAAATACGGAAATCTCTTAGGTTTATTTGCTTGTATGTTGATGTCGAAAATGGAATCCAAAGTCATGACATGACACTAAGTTAAAAAGCCGGCCAAGTGCGAATTTGACTCGCGCACGAAGGCTTCCGTGCGATTATCTACCGAAAACGGCAAAATATCACGTTTGTTGTATGGGGGTTCCACTTAAATATTTATTTTAATTTGTTTTAGTATTCTTTATTATAGCTGCAACAGAAATCACCTGTAACATTTGATGTAAATTTCAACTGTCTGGCTGTCACGGTTCATGAGATACAGCTTGTGACAGGCAGACGGACGAACAGCGGAGTCTTGGTAAATGGGTACCCTTTGGGCAAGGAACCCTAAAAGTCATAAAAATGGATGAATGACTAATGAGTCAGTTTCTTTTATTTCACTTGAAAATATTCTATTTAAAAATTCCAAACAATATACTCGTACTACTGTATACTCGTATAGCTTTACTTTTTTGAAATTTTCTCTTCTTCGTCTTTCCTTTGAATAAGGAATGTTTAATCAAAACAGGTTCACAAGCACTTATGTTGAATTAGATATTAGATTTGTACAGAAATAACTTAAATAACAGAACAAGCGTTATGTTTGTTCTGGAAAGGTAGCAAATGAGTATGCAGTCCACTTTACTCTTATGTTCATCGCCACCCATGGACATTTGTAACCAACCCTGAAGTGAACACTGATGCCTTGCTTCCCCTGTGGAATAAGATGTTTGCGTACGCTCGCGTGTGACTATAGACAACAACTCTGCCTTTCGAAACCGAAGTAGAAGAATTGCTTCACTGAGGGTTATAAATGAGGGAGATACCACACCAAATACCTATGAATCCTACCAAATAAACTAAGAATATTATTGTACGACTTACACAAGTTCCAAGATTGTTTGAAAAACTACCTACATTTACTTTTCAATTTTTAAATAGTTGAAGAAGCAAATGAGAATGCAGTATACCTAATGATGAGTGATAACTGCCGTCTATGAGTTTTCTGTCAAACTGAGGAAAGGAATGTGTAATACAAATTCAAATTGGTTGCAAATGCGTTGCCACCCCTGAGAACTAAGATACGTCTTGACAAATATAATCGACAACCATATAAATAGTTTTAAAGCTACTGCTACACGATGGAAATAAGTGTGGCAATGGAACTGCATTGAAAAAACTGTCTCCGGTTTGTACCACATATCAAGTACTGTTTCATGCTACCTTTATGTAAATTTACAGAAATCTTAAAAATCGTAGTTTTAAAGAGCAATTTTATTAATGTATGTATTCCAGGAGAAAATGTCCTCCAAATGTCGCTGGAGGTTTTGGATTTGCTTGTGATATTATTTATTATGCTATTACTTTGATTTAATTTATTGTAACAGGGTGAATAGATATGCTACATGAAAGAAAACGACATGTATTTATTAATTCATTTATTTCCTTGTATTCTCAACTAAAAATTAACAAATACAATAACTTTAAAAGGCGAAAACTTCATCTACTCTCTACTTTTAGCAATTAACCTTAAGTACAATAAAATACATACAATAAATACATCCGAATAATGTAGATACATTGTTTTTCTTATAAATAATTTTAACACAATCCCTTAAGACTAGTCAGGAAGATATTAAATGTTATTTTATTATGTTCTTTTTAATATTTTTTTACATAATTACAGTATATGAACGGCGAAGCGCGGGTTCTCGATAAAGTCAGGATATCACAGCTATTAATATTAATATGTACAATTAACAAACCTCAATTATTAGGATAATTAAGGCGACTTTTCACGTTATCGCTATTGTTCGCAAAACAACGCACAAGACGATTTTGTTAATGATGTACAGGTATTAAAAGGGCACAAGTTTTACCGAATAACATTATTTTGGTGTAAAGCTAAACTAAACTAGTGGCAATGTTTATTTACATTTAACAGAACACAATCGTAACACAAATAGCAAGTAATAATATTTAAACGAAATTATGAAATACTCTTTTACATATTGTACAAGAAATACAAAGGTTTATTGCGAATTGAAACACATGTTTCATATTAAGTTCATTCGTAACCTTTATATAGTTTCCCAAGAAAGAATCTAGGACATATAAAATCCGAGCTGTTTTTAAAATTAAAAAGGAATTCGTAACATAAAAGGTACATAAAAGGTATCGCAAAAGCGTATTCATAAAATACATATATTTAATTAATGTTTTAATATTGTGGCACGTAAACTTAAATCAAAAGGCCCATTGTAGAAAGTGTAGCAGACAAAAATCCTGACTATTTTATAAGTTAAAACTAAAACAATAATATGAAAATAAGATCTGTTCAAAGTTGGACAACAAACAGAGCTAAATCTTATATAGTATTATCTTCGTATTATTTAAATGTAGCTTTAAAATGCAATACATAACAACACTCCAAATGAGAACATCGAGTAATTGATCATTTTGTAAGTAATAATAATTTGATACAGAGTATAAAGATGACTTTAACACTGAAAGCTGAGAACATTAGACATTTAAGTTTATCTTTTACAAATTGGTAGAAACAACCTATTTGCGTTAATAAAGAAAAACAAGACTCAATAAGTTTTCTCAAACCTTTAGATAGAAAGTAAACGATTACACTCTATATTCGAATAATCGAAATAGAATCGATTGTTTACGTTAGCCAACGCATCGCTGCGAAGAAGTTTGAACGGACCTTTAGAACGCAATGAAGGCAAGGAATGATCTGAGGCTACCGTGTCTGAGGCGTTTCGGTCAATAATAGTACTAGATACAAATACAAATACAAATTACAGGTTAAAAGTGGCGTCGAATTCATAAATGTATAGTGGTCACTACGAAATCTAAAAAAACATTAAAATTTTCATACACTCTTGAGAAAATCTTGGTGATACGGAAAATATTTTTTCTATTCTTGAATATTGAGACAGTACGACTCGTACGTGATGTTCCCTCAAGTGGAGGCGTACTGAATTGGAATAAGACGATTCATACATTTTGTGGCCTAATTTCTGTAGCCCATTTCCGTGCGTATTCGCACCCAGTACTATTGTTGACCGACGCTAATACCTAGGATATTTCTATACCCTTGACAACTAAATAATCCCCAACCATCAAAGACCAATGAAAACCCATTACGACGAACTTAAGAAAGGATAACTTTGTTGCTACTCCTGGCGTCGAGAGCTAAGAGTCGCCAATAGTATAAGCATAATCGAAGGATGAGCAGCATAATGATTTGGATAATTGTGTTTAGGATAGCAATAAGAAGGGTCTAGATCTAGATCATCAGTTCCTAGTCAGCATCGGGTTGATCATGATGTTAGCGAGCGCGTTGCGTCGTTTGCGCCATGCGCCGGCGCCTTGCGCGTGGTATTGCAGCTGGCGGTACCAAGTGCGCGTGCGAGAGTTCTCTTCCGCCTGTAAACAAGGTTTAAATGTTAAGCGAAATAAGGATAATATTTAAGACTAAGAACGGTCTAAAATAATAATAAACAACATTGAAAATTAAGTAAAATAACGATTAATACAAAAAACGGGAATAACACTTAATAGTAAAAGATAAGATAAATAACCTTGTTACAAGTTGAGCAAAATAATAATTAACATTAAAAGTTGGGCTCGATAACATTAATGGTTGAGCAAAACACTTCCTTTGGAATAAAAATAACGAGCATTTATTACACACACACACGCACACACACACGCACACGCACATGCATACACGTGTGGGACTATCCATTTTTCCGACGGCAGAACTCGTATACAGCTCAACTGTGGAACCTTCTATTTACTACAAACTTCCATAAAACAATGTTAGTGTTTCAGTTTGGATGGTTTGGTTGTTGCCCAAATGATATATATGGTCATCTCAGTCTTTAGGGTTAGCAACGCATGTGTAATCAACCATATTTAGAACTGGAATCCTATCAGAAGTAGATTAATTAGGTCCACACGCTCCAGTGATCACTTGTCGACTATCAGCTAGATAGCTGCCTCAGTGTATGTTATTTAAGTTTGAAAATTGCAATATTCTATTTGTTGTCATACTAAATTGCCTATTTGTTAAAGTTTGTTAAAATTTGTTAAAGTGCTTAATAAACAACTTAGAAAGTTGGCAAATGTACAATATTCAATGCCAAATTACCCTTGCCAAGTGGTTAATACCCACTAAACACTTAATAGAACATCCAGTTAAGTACATCGGCTTAAAGGTGCAGTAAAAATGCTTAAACAGCTTTCGAACACAAGTATTGCGGATAATTAGCTATTTAGAAACAAATGCGATTAAACTCTGTTTAAAGGAAATTGAATACAAAGGAACTGAAATAAAAACTGCAATTCACAAGACAAAATAATATCACTTTCACTTTTACTATACCAAACAATTATAAAGAGTACAATAGTAAGTAACTTGTGCTATTAAAAAAAAAAAACTTCAAATATATTTATCCATTATTTTTACATCCTTAACGTAGGATTTGTTCTCCTAATTTTCTTGGGACTACTTACACCTATAAATACAAACAAAAAAATCAAACCAATCGACAACATAATAATTTCTAATTTAGTTTTAAAAATGAAAAGCTTTAAGTTTAAATGTATCATTTTTATGCATCTTATAAAATCAGCAGATTTGATGTGATTTTTTCTATATTCTGCACACAAATATTCCATGTGGAGTACACAGAAGACCCAACAAATACAAAAACCATACTGAGAAATAATTGCAACGGCATTTTTCGTTATTCAAATGTTTTTTCGTTAGTCAAAGATGCAATTCTTTGTAAACGCGTGTACTACATATTTGAGTATTATACCCAATTAGTCTTCAGAGTCTGTTAGAAACAAAATAAGAATTCTCTTCAAATGCAATTTAAAATTGCAAATGAGAAACGCAATATCATATTTCCGTTACATAAAAGAAATGTGTTTCATACACGAACTAAAAGTATGGAAAAAATGTTATATCGCATCCGTCGCATAAACTGCTTTCTTTTTGTCAAGACGTGTAGGTTTGGCTACACGAGAGCGAGCGAAAATATTGCGTTAGGGCTGAACTTTACGACACGATACATCGGTATATCGAAAATCGATATTCAACATGATAATTTACCTGTACAAAAGTATCGAATTAACGTATCGTATCAAACTATACCCATGTTTAATTGTTTATAACTAAATTAAGGTTCATATTAAATGAAAATCAGAATAGTAAGTGACATTATACTTATTGTTATTCGTAATACGTATTAAGAGATATCTTCGGCTTAAATTGCTATAAACATTCCTTCTCGACTCGATATATTATTACAAACGAATGAGATGCGTATCGATGTAAATAAATCCGATATAGTTACGATATCACAATCGATACAATACAATTTTTGGAACGTCCCTATTGCTCGTTGCCTCGCAAATAACCCAAAGCGACCGAAGCTTCGTAAATATGGTGCAATTGTTCGTTGGAAGAATGACGATCCTGGCTTGGTCTATGGAAACTTGAAGTTCATTTAAGAATGAAACATGAAAAGGTTTTATAAGTTTCATGTGTAACAAGAAGTAATATTAAAGTGGGCACCAATACGTACTACTGCCGATACGGATATCAATACCGATTTTGACACATCAGGTATATAAACTACACATAAGGCTTGATAGCGTCTAGGATAGAAAATATAGAAACAGACAGCATTAAATATCAACAACCTAACGTATGTATCGAATCCCTAGCATAAACCGCTTTCTTTTTGACAAGAGCGAACAAAATTTTCGGAAATTTGTTTTCAATTGATTTGATTTTTATTTTCATTATCGTAATAATTTTAAACCTTGCTAATGTATCGAAAGTAGACAATAGACGTAGGCATAGATAGATAGACCAGATTGTAGTTTCTTTGTAATTGTAACTGTAATTTTTTAACAAATATTATACATTGAGTTTGAAGTCATATATGTTTTGAACTGTAATTTACTTTCTTGGTCGAACGGTTTTTTTGTAAAATATATTATTAATATATAGAAATAAATGTTAAACCGCCAATTTTATTAAGTCTATTACGTTTGGCTCAACAAGAGCGAGCAAAATTATTGCTCGTTGCATCGCAAATAACGCAAAGCGACCGAATCTTCGTAAATACGGCGCAATTGTTCATTTGCAACAATCGTGGCTTTGATACCTGGTATTGGAACTTAACGTTCATTTGAAATTTATAATGTACTTTTAAAGTATAAATATTGAATATTATTTTTCACCTTTACCTTGTGTACACATAAACAATTCTTCGAAAATTGTTTTAAATTTATTTTATTTACAGTATCAAATACATTTTAAACTTCAATAGAATTAATTAAATAATATAGAAGAATATATACAACATGAATAACAAAAGTGAAACAAATAAAGATACTGATTAATTTTGGTCAAGACCTTTAGATTCGGCTACAGAAGAGCGAGCAAAAATATTGCTCATTGCATCGCAAATAACGCAAAGCGACCGAAGCTTCGTAAATACGGCGCAATTGTTCATTTGGTACACGATAGAGGCTTTGCGACCTGGTTTTGGAACTTAACGTTCATTTGAAACGTGGAGAAATGAAACACCTTAATACCTGTACTATTATTCTTGAAGCAAAGAGTAATATTTATCTTAAGGTAAAGTGACTGTAACTTTCTAGTTTCTTTTAACTAGTCTTCATAAATCCTGATATCTTAACGTTATTGTTATTATATTTATAACACGCTAATGTATATCCACGAAAGTATACGTACAAGAAAATACTTTTCACTTTTCAATACCACGAAGGTTTTTGTTTCGATTTTCGAGGTTTAGGAAAACATAAACTTTAAATCCGACGGAACGCAAAATACATATGTTTGTCATGCAAACGTACGTTCGTATTTTCAATTATAGAATTTGACTACAGGGATCAATTCACCACAACCTGACATCATTTCTTACTTCTCTATATTATATTATATATATTAAAGAATATCACGTAAATTCATAGAGAGGATTTAATCAGAACAATTTAACATGAAAAACAATTTCTTAAACGCTGTTTTCACTTTCATTTGTTAAATTATTTAAGCGTAATAATTTGGCTTCAGAATACGGGACAAAAATATTGCTCACTGCATCGCAAATAACCCAAAGCGAGTGAGCCGCTTCGTAAATACGAAGCAATTGTTCGTTTCGAATAACGACGGCGATCCTTCTGGCTTTGCGACCGATTATTGGAACTCCGCGAGCATTGCTTATTGTGTTTTCACGTAAGCATCAGCGCTAGGTAAATTATTGCTATTAGCTTTTTTTGGGTAATGAAGAATGCCATTAATCATACAATTATTATATTCGGAAGCATCTGGAAGTACTTCTTTTAGATTCAAACAATTTGTTCTCACTTTAGTGTATTTTTTTTAAAAAGGAATCTTAGGTCGAAAGTTTTTTTTAAGTTTTTAAATCTAAATTTGATGATTCTC
>DWNR01004850.1:0-10568 GCA_018250455.1 Polygonus leo
TTTAGTCTATGAAAATAAAACCTAAACCAGAAACCCGACTATCCACGATGTCACTGTAGGCTAAATTTTTTTTTTCATAGAAAATGCAACCAATAGAATTATTTGCAATAACGTTCACCTCACGCAAAACCAATTTTTCATGATTTTTTTGTGCCGCGGATTTGATCGCAAAAAAATCGTGTCGTCTGTTTAAGGCTTAATCCTCGCACACGCTGCAAAATTCAATTTGCATCCCATGCATTCTAAAACAAGTTTGATTCATTCGGTTCTAGAAGACAGTTTATTGAATTGATAAACAACGCAGAGTTCATAAGTCACCATAACGATAAGCGGCATTATTTCGGTCATGCGGAAAATTATTGACCGTTCTGGATATGAGATCTGAGGTGATGAACCTGATTACGTATTATTGAATGTAATGACCCTATTAATAAATGGTATCAATGATAAGAAATATTATATTAAAATATTAGAAGAGCAGTGTGATTATAAATAAATAATAAATATCGCATATGGTTTTGAAATAAAATGTTGCCTTTTTGGAATGCCACAATATATATTTTTTTTTATTGTGTAAAGGTAGCGAGCATGCAGTCCACCTGATAGTAAGTGGCCACTGCCGCCCATGAACATCAGTAATCATCCCCAAGTACGATTGAGTCATACCTAAGTTTGATCACAGATGCGTTGCTACCCCTGAGGACAACCCCGCCTCTCCACACCGAAACACAATAATTGCTTCACGGAGGATTATGAGGGTGGCGGTGGTACCTCTTCGGTCTAACTACATGAGTTCTACCACCTGATGAATACGAAATATCCAGTTATATCGAAAAGGAAGACTAGACAAGCATTATATAGAAAAAATAGGTACCTTTTATATGAGACAATTCTGATACGAACTTGATCTTTCATATGGAACTACTTACTACCTGGGGATATTTATTACATTTTATCAACGAATAACTTACCTGAACTTGATATTATTGTTAGAGACAAATACGGTAGCTAATACGAAGAATACGATACGTATCGCTACATATTGTATGTATCGAAATAAAATACTCATATACCTATCGCGTATCCATGCATAAATTCAATAATATTAATCGATATACAATATGTAAAAATATATACAAAGAATAGAACCGATTAAATCGAACTAAAAAGGAAAATAAAAATTTACATTTTTTGATGTTGGTAAGTTACAGTTTTGGCACGCAATACCCCTGCCTCATCAGAACTTGGCTTTCTGCAATAAAAGTCCGATCCCGTACGAATTTTAGGATATCCTATTAACTACACATTTTACATTACATTTTGATGAGTTCCCTGATGTACCTTCGAAATCCAAATTTCAAAAAAGGGACAACTACTTCAGTAGAACACATACCAAAAAGAGTTTTTTAAAATCGATCCACAACTGACGGAACATCGGCGAACATACATAAAAAATCATACTGATGAACATATAACCTCCTTTCTGATGTCTGTTAAAAATTGATGCCAGACTCCAAACCTACAAAACAATGCGTAAGCATTATGTAAATAAATACTCGTATGTCCCTTCGCACAATTACTTCGTATTGCGAAACACAACCAGAGCAAAGCAACACTATTATTTAACACGCGATTTAAATCTCTTATTCTCTATTCACATAATATTACAGAAAATGAAGTTCCCACGACACCCAGATGTTTAGTTTTTTAACATAATACCTTATACACTTATTCCCGGTACCATGGACGCACACGAGACGTATGCACAAACACCCAGACCCAGAATAGAAATGTAAGTTCATCGTACAGATTTCTGTCTGGCCAGGAATCGAATCCCGGATTCGATTCCCTCTGCGCGCAGACCGGTATGGTGACCGCTGTTAATGTTAGAGATTCTTATCTTTTCAGAACAAAAGAACGGAGTAATCTGAGAATAAGCCACCGCTGTGCCATGTGGGTCATCATTTTTGCGCAGTCTATGAGTTTAGGGGTAAAACAGACATTTTCATCACAATAAGCAAAAGCTCGGAAATAAGCAGACACACAAGACAACATTATTCAAGTATTATAACAACTATTATTCTGTAAGTTATTGTACTGTAAAAGTAAACATGAGTATAAAACACAAAAAGACAATTCAATTTTTGCAGGTACATTCTAAAAATTAGTAATTCGCGATTGCAAATTCGCCATCATCCCTTTATCTAAAAGCAAGTATGTCTTAAAATAGATCCAATTACGCCACATTATGTGTTGTATCAGTTGTACCTACAATAACAATTTAAACGTAAATGCTACCGTCCAGAAAACTTACCAGGTAAACCCAGTAATGGCTGATATGTCGTGTACAATATTTTTGTTATAAAATGTAGGATGGACGCAGACAATGCCTCGAATACTACATATGTATATATGTTTTAATTAAATTAGATTTTAACAGGGCCCATCGAATAAAAGAGCTAGTAGCGTTAAAATTCCCAATTTACGTATTACTTACTCATATTCCCAATCATACGTAACTTTAACTTACATACCAATCCCAGACAATTGTGCAGACCTAATAGAGGTGTTTCATAAAATGGGTGGCAGTGGCCACATATTATTATTTGAACAGTATGATGCTTTAACTACTTTTATAAAACAGTGTCATTATCCAGATAAAATTGAATGGACTGCGCAATATTATTAAATGTGCAATGACACATATTTAATTTTGACTTAAAAGCGATAGTATAATATCAAGGGATTTCAAATCAATCATACTATCCGTTGCATTTATACTATAAATATATTGCATTCCATGCACTAACGACCATGGATAATATCGATATTATTAAAAATATCGATAATCTCTGGAACTTAGGCGATAATATCGATTTTAGGCAACACTAGTCACATATCAAAAAGTCCGATTCTACATCGCACTACAACTTACTAATTCAATGTACTAACACACAAGCAAGAACTAGCACGTGCGAGTGTTACACAAGTCGTGATTCAGATCGCCACTTGGTTCAGAACCCGCTCTATCTCGGAGATCCCTTTGTGTCGGAATGGTATAACTAATGCGGAACTGTCACTTCACTATTTCCAAGTTATTCTGGCGATGTTGGTACCGCGGTTTTCCATTACCGCACTCGCTGGGTGCTGATTGCATGATTGTGGTGCATTTATTTTCTTTATTCAATTTTTAGTTCTGAATGATTAAATATTAAAAATTTTCAACCTCATAATTTTATTCCTATTCCTTTCATAAATAAAATAAAAACTCATAAGAATACGTCACTAACCATCGATCTACTCACAATCGCATTGTTTTCACCTGTTTCAAGACTTTATACACACATTTATACACAGGAAGTCGATTTTAGTAAACGTAGGCTTTTAAGTTTAAATTAGAGGCATTTTAGCCACAGATTAACATTCGGAACCTTTATTCGGTCCCATATATTTATTATTTATAACAATTAATAAATAGCAAATTAACATTAAGCAATAAAAATAAAATATTTCTCAAAATGAAAGCCACGTGGTAGACTTGTGTGCGGTAACCACCAAATCGACCACCACTCCCTTAATAATCTCTGAATTATGTCTTCAAATTGATCACAAGATTTTAATATCCAAGGATAAAATTTTGTCTGTACCTCGGGTAAGGTTTCAATCGTATTAAAAGTAAATGAGAAGAGTCTATGGCTGACAGTGACCACATACCAAAGAGAGATACCACAGACAGGTGGAAAGCTGAATTATTATCGCCGTATCATATTTAGTTAATTTCATTTTACCTAATTTTTTTAAATTGCAACTTGTAATATAATATTTGCCTTAACTTCTTTGACAGACCATTGTGACCCAACTATCATTTTTTTTCAAATCAACTTTTATTAAAGTACAATTCGATCACGTTTCTTACCTACACGTGAGTAATTAAAGAAAGTACATCGCCCAACGTAGCGGGTATTCGTATTACCCACGACTTCGCATGCAGCACGATACTATTTTAATAATAATTCGACTTTTTGGCGGTGTACCAATATGAAAAATACACCAGATTTTAGTTCAGATCATAAGCGATACAACTGTGAAAATGGCGTCTAAATTCATGCAGAAGTTTTAGCGTGATGCGCGTACAAACATACAGACAGAGAAAATTCTAAAAAATATTGTTTTGGATCTATTGCCTTTATAAAGACAAATGTCAATGTAGGAGAATCATTTTACTCAAATATCTTCAAAGTAAAAATATCGCCCGTTCGCCTCAACTTCAACAACTTCATATCTATTTGATTGAACATTGTGACCCAACATTTTTAATCAAAAGCAAACCAAAGTACAATTCGATCACGCTTGTTACACGTGAGGAATTAAAGAAAGTACATCGCCCAACGTAGCGGCTACTCGTATTACTGGTACTACGGCTCCCGTTCACAACTTCACTTAACCGTTATATTCCAGCATACGGTAAGAAATAAAATCTATTGACCCACATTGCGTATGCACAGATCGAAGAAAGAACGAGATGAGTCTTTGATTATGTACAAAATGTGCATATTGTTCTCGGATTGTAGTGATTTGTCAAATAATTTGTACGCTTGTAAATCCGTTTGCAAAACAGCTCTTAAAGTCTCTAACTTCAACCATAAAATAGTCGAGAATAACTCAGTCGAGAGTTATGAAACATATTTTTTAAGTAACTAGTATATTAAACGTCAAACAAAATAAGAATCGCGAGACATGACGACATTCGCTTCTGAAGAATATTTAGAATTATTATTATTTTTATGGTTATGTTGTAGAAATGTATTATGTATATGGCACGTAATGAATAGATTTTAATTTTGTCACAATTAGACTGACATTGGATCTCATACTAATTTGCAATAACCACATACTCACTCATTTCTATAATCTGTGGTAGGAACGCACACGTGCACTCAATTCGCAAGCTCTCACGAGTTGTCTTCCACAGCTTGATAATGGACCATTCATACGTAGACACTAGCTTGCGTTCTTGTACTATATTAACGAAATGAGAGGTTTGACTTCATATCTGTAGTTCAATAGAATGCCGTTCCACAGATATGTGGTGTCATAACAGACTTGCTGAAATTACTGACCATTCGGCGGATGTAGTACCTTTCGGATGTAGTATTTGATTCGCGCTACACACGTTGGACGTTGCAATAGACCGAAACCGAACCGTCGGCATTACCGTCGTTCAACAACACAAAGCTTCGGTGGCATACGGTAACGCGTGCAGCTCCTTATACAAAATACATCCAATGCGTTCACGTATAAATAGTGTTTGACCAAAAGTTCGGCGCCAACCCGAACACAACGTAATTTCGACCCATCATTGGTTCATTTAGAAACCAATGCACGTTTATTCATGCAAATTTACGCGCCGTTCTTTCGGCAAATATACATTTGCCGAATAGAATTTAATAAAGCATTTTCAAACAATTTAAAAATAGGCAAGAAAATAGATTAAAACAGCGTTAAAGTAATTGTTTTCTAAACAACTGTTTAATGACAATACGAAAATTCGGCTTAACCAAATCAAGTATCAAGTTTCAATCAACTTTGATTAGGTTTACGTTCACTAATAGTATGAATTTTAAACGTTTAACTTGCGGCTTGAAAATGTTTTGGAGCAGTGTGACACATTGTGCGGGTGACGATTGAAAGTTATCCAAAAATACTTATTTTTACTTGCTCTGCGAAACACAAGGACCAAAGGTCACATCATACCTCAAAGGGGACTGAAATACGTCACAGAAATAAAGTTCATTATTTTTACCAAAAGTTATTTTTACTTCATCTGCCCAAATACAAAACACAAGGACCAAAGGTCACATCGTACCTCAAAAGGAAAAGGGAAGGGAAGAACGTCACTGAAATAAAGTTCAATTTTAATAAATTTCAAAACAGGCAAAAATTTTATACGATATGTAACTAATACAGTATTTTTAATACAAATGTGTTGGCAAGAACACAGAATAAAACAGTTTAAGTATTTGCTTTGAAAGAGACACTTAATGACTTTATACTTAAATATGGCTGAACCAAATCAAGTATCAAGTTTCAATCGATTTGAATAAGTTTACGTACACTAAAATAAATAATTTAAATGTGAAACCCTAACTACGACATGAAAATATTTAAAATCCGTGTGACAACGTCGTGTAGGTGTCGATTAAAAGTTGTCCAAAAATACTTCATTGATTTTTCTTTTTTACCAACAGTTATTTTTACTCGATTTTCCTAAATACAGAACTAAAGACCGAAGGTCACAAGATCATACTTCAAAGGGGACTAAGTGACGTCACAGAAATTTTAATCAATTTAAAAGAGGCAGTATACTTTGTAACTGGTGGTACTTGCCGGGTGGTAGAATTCGTGTAATTCATCCAGGGAGTTACCACCGCCACCCTCATAATCCTCGTTGAAGCAGCTTACTGTGTTTCGATACACGAGGCAAACATCCTAGTTTTATCGTACGTCATATCTGATCGTACGCTTGTATATCTGTAAGGTACAAAACCCTTCGCTGACGTGTCCGACTCACACTTGGCCGATTATTTATTTATACCTTTTTACACTTTGGAAAATTACAATACATGATTTTTACAAGTAGGTCAGCAATGGTAATGTACATTTGAATGTAAACAGTTGAAATTTAGCAAAAGCCACTAATCGTCCGCCGCCATTTGGCATTCGTACAAACTGAACACCGCAACTTAACCTTATTCACTTGCAATGTACTATTTTTAAAGGTAAAGCCATTAGTGAGACACCTAACATACATACATACATATATGCGTACATACGTTGACGTGTCCTATTCACACTTGGCCAAATATTTATTTATACCTTTTTACACTTTGGAAAATACATGAATTTTTACAAGTAGGTAAGTAATACCGATGCACATTTGAATTGAAATAATGGAAATTCAGCAAAAGCCACAAATCAGTCGCCGCCATTTGGCACTCGTACAAACTGAACACCGCAACTTAACCTTATTCACTCGCGATGGATTTTCTAGAAGTAAAACCATTAGTAAGAACACTAACATACTTACGTCATCATCATTATCACAACCCATTATTGTCCCACTGCTGGGCACGGGTCTCCTCTCACAAGGATTTAGGCCATAGTCCACCGCGCTGGCCAAGTGCGAATTGGCAGACTTCACACACCCATGAGATTTTTTACAATCTCTTAGCCACGTAGGTTTGAATAACTAAGTAAAATCGTAAATTAGTTCTTGAATTCTATATGCGCTACTTTTATTTATGAATTTACCTGGCCGATTGGTCACTGCCAATGAGTGTAATAATGTCATATGTTGGTATGGAACCCTTAAAGTGCAAATCCGATTTGCACTTTTTATTTATACATCAAATGGTATAACTTTTACTTTTACATATACACCTATGATTTTAAACTAATTTCATCGCGGAGTTTGCACATTTTTATTTTTATTATGTAACGGGTACTCACGATAAGAAAAACCGCTTATCGTGAGTACCTACATAACAAGTACATACATAATAAAATTACATAATAAAATTAAAAATACATATACACCTACTCGTATTTGGACAAAACTGTTAGCAATGTATGAGATCTTAAAATAAAACTGAAAAAAGAAACTCGTTTAAAGTCGTAAACAAGTATCCACTCTAAAGGAAGTTAAAATATTTTTTAAATTTTTCAAATGTCTCGATAACACGCAATTATTTTCAATCCAAATTGATGGCAGGGAATCCAACTCGGGCAATCGGACACTAGTTGTTGCATCGTGATTTGTCTCACGAGTTACGAGTACTAGTAAGTCGGGTCTATTTCATTCGGTCATCAATTTCAATAAAATATTTTGTAGTAGGTTCTCAGTCGAAGCTTGTCAAAAATACGTTACAAATTTTGTAAAAGTCGACGACTTAGCAAAACCCAAAACAAATACCTTATAACGTACCAGTTTATAAGTGGCGATATAACTTCGGCTTTTTTATTTGCCTTAAATATCGCTGTGCATTCTTTATTGTCTTATATTAATAAAACTAATTAAAAAAATACTTATACCTACTACTAAAATTGCAAAACAGACACTTGTAAGCGCTGACGATGTAACGAGAACAAGACACTGACAAAGGGACCTTATTTCGTACCAGTTTATAAGTGGCGATATTACTGCGGCTCATTTGATCTGTTGCGTTAGATATCGGTCGGTTAACACATTGGCTGTTTAACTTTGAGTTCAGTTCATTACTTATTTACAAAAGCATTCCCGCGTAGGACTGTTTCATAATGTACACATACAAAGTTTATAACCCGTTTAGTTTAATTAAGTAAAGCAGTTAAGGAGGAAGTGAGATATAGAAAGTGGCGCAGCAGTTCACTATACCGATGCTGCGCAAACAATCACGGGATCTATCCTGGCCAGAATTGGTTTCTATTCAGGGTCTGGGTGTTGGTGCATACGTGTGTTCATGGTACTCACGACACAGGGACAATTCTAATGTGGAGATAAGAGTTTAAAAGGTGTTATTATTAAAAATAGAAAGGAAAGAAAGTAGTCTGTGTTTGGTTCTAGGTTCAAAAGACTACAACCACGACGTTTGATGAAAATATCTAAAAAAACACGGGAAATTAAACATTTTAACTTATATTACTTATTTAATTATTTACTCAGTACGAGAATATTAAAATACGAGCACATTATAAAATCATTTGACTAGAGGACGTTACCACGTCATCACGACCGGTTGCTCATTTCTTATTCATTTTGACTTATTACGAGTTGTCAAAAAAAGTTACCTTGGCATCTAATCTTATTCTTTGTTCGTCGGCTACTTTGTCAGTTTTGATTCAATCACCAAATATGGTTAAGATTAGTTTAAAATGTGTCCGAATTTAAGTGGCTATTTTGTTATAAGAATAGCAAAAAAAACAAACCTATACCAGTATAACTTAGTGGTCACTGCTGCCCATAAATATTTGTAAACGTCACCAAGTATGAATTGTACCTAAAGTTAACCAAAGATGCGTTGTTACCCTTCAAGACATGTTTCAATTGTGTAAAGGTATAATTGACAAACCGCCTCTCCGAAACCGAAATACAAAAAATACATGAGCGTGGCTGTGGTATCTACTCAGTCAAACAACACGAGTTCTACAATCTTCTTAAAGTATCTTGAGTATCTAGTATATCCTACCCCATACTTACCCCATACCCCATACATAAAAAATAGGTACTTATGTGATGCGGTGTAGGTATACCGCATCACATAAGTACCTATTTTTTTATGAAAATAAATCTTGGCGAGTTCATTTACGAGTTATAAATCGACTACAATCGTTCAATAGAACGTGACTAGCAATTCATCAAGACTTAATGATAATTTTACCGAATACCAGATGGATAGTACAAATATAATATAGTAAATATTAAATTCCGTACCTTATTGCATTCCACCTTCAATAATCTAAATAATTTGCGATCTAAAACCAATAAAACTAACCAACAGTCATCTTTGTATCAATAACAAGACACAAATGCAATTACCAGGGAACAATAAAGTAGGAGGTGTCTAATTCATAGCCGTTCTAAGCTCGGGGCGTGATGGCAACCTTGAAACCTAACTGATCAACTTGGAAATCGATTATTGTACTGTTATCAACTCGACAATCGCGCAAATATGAACTTTATTACCGAAGAATATGATAACAGTTAGGTTTAAAATTGTTTGTGAAGTTGGTAATGAAATGCGCTCGCCTATGACGTTGCATATCGGATAAAACTATGTAGTCCAATTATTTGATCGGCGATTATATCTCGTTTCTGGTCCCAATTCCAATGATTTATTCGGCTCGTCGTGAAATAACTTCCGGGTTCCAATTGTGATTATGATTGGAAAAGTAGGCGTACTTGCAATGCTTTAGTATTAATTAGGTTTGTTTAGTTTAGTTTATAGATGTATATCTTTTTATACTCATCATCATCACAACACAACATTTTCTCAACGCTAGACAAGACTCCTCCCATATTCTACCCCGCTGACCAAGACACAAGTTGTAAGGTTTTAAGAGTTAAGGCTTACGAAATAATAATATAATTATTAGAATTTGACGTAGGTATATGCTACCATTTAAACTACCACCATAAGTAAGAGCACCATAAGTTTTACACATCCTAATGATAATATAATTGTGTGCCAACAGTGCTTAGGTAATGAACTTGGTCCCCGAGTACACTTTTATGAGCTCTTTCTTTAATTTATTGCCTCAGGAGGTCGAGCAATAATAAATTCGCATTATAACAAATGTAATTATAAGGAGTCTGCACGTTCAAGGTAAAGTATCATAATAGTGAATCATATGATTAGTCTTTATAGGCTTTTTTATAGTTAAAAATGCAGCAACGCCTATCACAAATTGATATGGCAAATACAGAAACGATTACAATCATACCTTTAATAAGTGTTAGGTTTTAGGTTTAGGATTTTATTGTAATACAGAAAAATAGTTAATGTGCCCGCATTCCACTTGTAGTACCGCTC
>DWNR01004851.1:0-10568 GCA_018250455.1 Polygonus leo
GTATTTTTTTTATTGTGTTAAGGTAGCAAACGAGCATGCAGTCCTCCTGGTGGTAAGTGGTCACTGCCGCCCATGAACGTTAGTAGTCATCCCCAAGTTCGATTGACCCAAGGTTGACCACAGATGCGTTACTACCCTTGAGGACTAAGGTGTTCGCCTCGTTTATAAGTATAGCCAATAACCACGCCTCTCCAAACCGAAACACAATAAATCGCTTCACGGAGGATTATAAGGGTGGCGGTGGTACCTCCCCGGTGGAACTACATGAGTTCTACCACCTGGGAATAGCGTTCGCGTTGTTATGTCGTTAGCACCCTTTGGTTGCAGTACCCTAAAATATTGAAACGTAAATAACGACAATACTTGATAGAAAGGTCCTTGACTTATAAACATGAATAATATTCAGAATTTGAAGCAACATTAATGTTCCATGAATTGAATCCACGCTCTCCATGTAGTCATGAATTCGGCAGTAAACATAAGGCATGAATTTGCAATGGTATTATGCGAATTTACATATTTGAAGGAATACCCAAGAAAGCGGATTTCTCAAGAGAAATATAATGTCTAGTATATTGATGTCTTTATTTGCATTATTTTACATTATATTGCTTATTGATAAGGATTCCATAAACCTACATATTATAAGACTAGATGTACCCGCGGCTCCGCCCGCCCGCGGCTCCGCCCTCCATTTAGGGGTTGAATTTTTTGTGGCCTAAAACCTTCCCGGGGGTCTTCTCGACAGATTAGTCAAGTTTACATCAAAATCCATTGAGCCATTTTTACGTGATGCGCGGTCAAATAAACAGACAATCAGATAAACAGATAAACAGACAAACAGACAAAAATTCTAAAAACTGTTAAAACGTGTTCTGTTATCTGTATCCCCAGCCAACTATTTTTCGAATATCTTCCATATACAGACTTTCGACCCGCTTTAGCTTTATTATATGTATAGATAAAATAAATAAAAACGCATAGCTATTATGATGTTTAATATTATTATTAGTATAATAAGTGTCCTTTTTGAGTGGCTTATTATGCATAGAAAGTTGGTTTTTTGTTTTACCGCGTTTGCTGGAGAAGTTTTGGTCCAATGCTCCTATTTCTTTTCAACATACCGAATAATCATGTAAAACAAATCAATCAAATAGTCGAAATATTGCGTAAAACACACAGAACCTACATACATACACACATACATAATTATATACATATTTTTATCGTTTAAAGGTAGCAAATTAACATGCTGTCCACCCATAAGGGTTTGAGGTTACTGCCGCCCATGAACATTAGCTAATCATCCCCAAGAATTGAATCTAATCGTCCCTGAGGTTGAGCGAGAATGCGTTGCTATTCCTGACGACTAAGGTATTCCCTCGTGTGTAGCCGGGAATAACGTCTGTCCAAACCAAAACAAGGATTACTTCACGGATTATGAGGGTATATGTTATATAAAGTAAAATATACTCGAAGTATAACAATTAAAACAACTAATTAACAATTCAGCAAATAAATTGATTTGGCTTGATTTGATTTGAAAGAAACCAGAAGTGGAAAATTAACATATTTTTGAAGTATGCGTGAAATGACGACAATGCTTTAATTGATACTGGTCTACACCGGAATCGAGTTATTTTGTAAACACTGAACTAATACAGCGGTTCAAATTAACTTAGCCACGTCATACAAAATTTCACCACATTAAAATGTTTACAATGTTCGTTAAAAACAATATAACAAGGCGTTTTCTGGTAATTAAAATTATAAGTCAATAAGACTTAACTGAGCTATTTATTACAGGTTATATTAAATTAGATAGTGCTATAGTTTACTTTCTCTTAATAATCGAAATTTTAGTATAGACTATAGATAAATATGAATGTATCCATATTTTCCTTGGTATTCCTCGCATTACGCGAGAATGATTGGGCGGATTTCGCTAATTCTTTTTACGTTGTATTTGTTATTGCCAGAACATAGTTCTTATTAAAGAAAACTTAATAGATTTTTCGCGGAAAATTAGAAAAAGAAACAATAAATTATCGATCATATTATTAACCTTTTTGTTGTAACCATAGCAAAATAACTTTTTTACTAACAAAATTTGTAGTTAAGATGAGACAACGCCTTATACGCCAATATAAAAGTTCCAATATTGGTCTATGCTAATCTCCTAATCTACGTAACCCATTTTAATGCAATTGTGCACATAAAGTAACTTAGTTCAACTAGAGAGATATGATAATTTTATTTTGATTAAGTTCACATTACGCAATATTTTTTGCTTTGCATTAATCAAAAATTCAGGTTAATATCTCCCGGTAATCGCTAGTTACAAAATAAAGGGCTACACTTACAACTAAACACATTTTATTGTATATAATCAAGTAAATCTATATTATACTATATTTCGTTAAATTGAGTTTCGAATCTTATTTAAATAAGGCAATACAAAGCGTAATGTTACTTTTTCATCGTCTGTATGTAAATACTGACCCAAATACAAGTTTAGAAATCATATTTGTTATAACAACGTGACCCAAAACGTTATGTCTAAAGTAAAATCACTGTCATTCTAATTACTGACCTAGTTGCGAACCAAACAATACCGATTCCAAAGTAAACGCATTTAAATTTCAAATTGGTCTAAGTATGCAACCTTGTGGCACTCCAAGCCGATTTGTCGATTTGCTGTATACATCCTACGACAACTGTCCACTAATTGATTAGAATTGACTGCTTTGCAAGTATTATTTTTAAAAATCATTATACAAAGCAGTAAATATATTCTGCTGTTAAAAACCTTATGTACCTATTTAAACTAATGATAGTATTACATAATCGAATGCTTTATTTCTACCACTAATAAAAAATATAGACACATTTCAGATGACTTCCAGTTTATGTTTATTTTTTGTATTAACATATCATATTATTTATTATATTTGAAAAAGATTGCCATAAATTGATGTTGGTATAGGTATGCTTTTATTTGATTTGTTTCCTAAATATTGTTTCCATCATTTTATGTAAAAACACCAGTCTTTGTTTTAGACAACTACTAGAGACTTAAAATATCATAGAATATCTATGTATGTATCGATTAAAATATAGAATAAAAGATTTATTCCTTATCAGACAACATTCAAAGCTATATATGCATGTAAATCCGTTTTTTGAACGACAAATAAAAAAGCCTACACCTAAAAACATTATACTACGCCTATACTACGCCATACGCCATACGCCATAAACACTATACTACGCCATATCCGGATAACCAATACCTATAAAACTGCTTTCCTCTGCAGACTATAGTATATAGACTATTCAGTCAATACCTTCAGCAAACGTATCTGTTATTTCAGAAATATAAGTAAAAACTCCATTAATCGCATATTCATTCAATTCCCGCGGTATCTGTACGCGGGCCACATAAAATTCTAAGCTCGCATATTGGATCTGCTCCGAATAGCCAACTGAAGGTTGTCAACTCGTTAAAACTGTGAAAAATTTTCATGAAGTTGTCCGTTGGTTGGATTATCTATTTTTTATTCGTCTACATTTAATGAATATTAAAAAGTATAAATTATTCCATTCTGCAATATACACTATACAACAATTTTTTTAAATTTTATCATTTTATAGGTTCTTCTAGTCCATTACTTTATTTGTAAGGTGTTCTAATTTCGCCTTTATAGATAACAGCGTATCCATAATTAACTTGTTATTGTTATTGTCCGTAATTAGCACTATAGATTTCACCCTTTTTACTTAACATTATTATTATTATACCTATCTATCACAACATTCCTCATGTCTCATGGTAAAGCATTTAATCATTGTCATTTTCATAATAACATTTTACTAAAACCCACAAAGCCTACTAAAATTATTTTACTACCTTCAAACATTTGAACCTTCAATACATATTATAAAGTAGGTACATTTCAAAAAAACCTTGCCACACATCTGCAAACAATCCGCACGGCCGCAATATACAATTTTATACGGATTTATTAAGACCCTCAGATATCTATGATTACATGAGCTTGTCCTATCAAGTTCACGTATGTCTGATGAAACCGGTCCGAACCGGTTACGCTTGTGAAGTAAAACCGCGAATCAGAGCTAGTTCCGTATTGAGTAACGATTCACTCCGCGTTTCAAGGATCCATCTTTATTTATAGGTAGCATACGTTTACATATGTAGCGCGAAGGATTTGTTCGACAACTGTCCTTATGGCAACGTGATAGGACTTAATTTCGTCTGGAATGGAGGTTTTGAATATACTTGTGTCTGTTGCGTTATCTGGTGTATTAACATTATCAAGCTCTTTGATAACTTTGGCGATATAATTAGGGTATTTCCTTGGGGCTGTTATCAATCAATTCATATAGATACGCTTATGGTTGAATAGATGTAATCTGATATCATGTATGTCATGTGTACATATAACTATTAAAAGTATTTATCCCTCATACTTAGATTAGATTATGTAGAACTAGAGACATATATTTATTTTAATAAGTTTACATAGAAACATTTTCTTACAATAATACGAGATTAAGTAATTTTTTTCTCTATATCAATATGTGAAAGAAGACTTATTGTATATGAAATATTTGTGTACAAAAATAACCTTTAGTAAACATTGGTCAAGTTCATTCTAAGAACAGATCTGTAAGCAATGTGACAAGTAAATGATTGATCGAATATGCTATCAATAAAACCCAACGTTGAACTTATATTTAACGTACCTATAGTTATGTTAGAAGTAGATTTATTTGTCAGTAAAGTTTTTGCCTAAGAACACTTATTGCTACCTTTTGTTAAAATGTTAAACAGATGATTACACACATTTCCATTCGAGTCACACTCGAGGCCAGTAACATTTACGCTCGTGTAACAGGTGTAAGTAGTG
Source organism: Polygonus leo (assembly GCA_018250455.1). NCBI lineage: Eukaryota > Metazoa > Arthropoda > Insecta > Lepidoptera > Hesperiidae > Polygonus > Polygonus leo. The sequence goes on from DWNR01004851.1 coordinate 4,932, forward strand.
AAAATTATACAAAACAAGCGTCTCAGTGTATTATTTACGGTATAAATTATACAGTAGAGCATTATACGTCGAAAGTATCCTCCTGTAGGTTGATATTTGCCTTAAACTGTGTTCAATGCCATTAGAACGGTCACGAATAATTTATATTTTGAATGGCGGTTGGTATCTACAATTTTGTGTAGAGTCATCGTTATAAATCTTGTTGGCCTACCTAGCTGCGATCTTGCAAACTGTTCTCTTCAACGGTTCTTAGGATTCTTCGGTTGTTTTAGATCCAGAAACTTATTCTCATCTACGATGAATAAAATCAATAAAAATATAACGCTGACAAAATTTATGAAACGCATAACCTTAATAAAACCGATAAAAACTTTATCATGAGGATGGTTATCCCTATTAACGAACCAAAGCACTTCAATCTATATACAAATCATTAGTTAGAAAACAACGATAGGAAAATTCAAAAAGACCTCACAAGTTCAAACAAGCGTTACAAATATCAATAGCTTTGAAATGGCTATCAATTTGGAAAAATCAATGATGTGTTCACGATGGAATCGCTCCATGTGCAATCATTAGATTGAATAGTTATTTAAGAGTGGTTAGTGTTCGTTGCTTTAATTGAGAATGCGTCGGAAAAACTATGATGCACCATGAAATGAATTCAAATCGACGTGAAATGTAAATGATTAATGTAACGGGAACTTAGAAACTATTAATAAATTATATTGATATTTCAGTTATAGCGTTTACATTTCTGTAAATATATACAGTAGTGTAAACTGAGCTTACAGATATGTAATTGATGTAATGATAGGTGATCTATAGTATGAAAATGTGAAAGGGTAAATTAGTAGGGGTCTGGCTAGTACCATCAATTCATTAGTAGCTTTGAAAACAGTTAGACAGAGTGTTTGGATGTGTGTACTTTTAATATTACTAAAGTTTTGGTTTTTGTCTCTCATATCCCTTTATTACCCATAAGTAACTCTTTGATGTAAAATTAATAAATAATACGCATTCAATTCTTGGTTTTTAATTGAGTAGCATTTTCTAGGGCGAACAGATACAAATATAATACGAAATTGCCTATATCGTGCAGGTTGAAGGCAATGAAAAAAAAAAAACATTTAGTAGCCAAAAACTTTTGTTGTTTAATCTGCATTAAAAAACTAAAAGATTTATGAAATTTAAGCTTTACACATTCCATAAATTATTTTTAATCAACTTTAACCTACAAGTAAAGGAGATCATTTTTTTGTAAGTAAGTGCTTCCCTTCTTACCCACCCACCATCGTACGAGTCAGTCATAGAAAACGACCATGAAACACAACACAGGTATACAAACGCATGCGTTACGAATATAACATCACGATACTTGATACAAATGATGGAAACCGAGCTAAAGGTTAATTACAAAGTACAAAACACGGAAATTAAAATACATGCTATTAAATTTGTAATACCATTTGTGTTAGTCATACCTAATGCAAATGTTCGGCTAAATAAATGAGATAATGCAATGTATTTCTGCTATTTTTTTATCGTCTTAAGATAGCAAATGAGCATGCAGTCCACCTGATGGTAAGTGGTTACTGTCGCCCAAGGGCGTTAGTGATCATCCCCGAGTACAGTTAAATCGTACTTGAGTTTGACCACAGATGCGTTGCTGCTCTTGAAGACTAAGATGTTCGCCTTGCGTTTAAGTATAGCCGGTAACCACACCTCTCAAAGCCGAAATACAATAAATTGCTTCACAGAGGACTATGAGGGTGGCGGAGTTACCTCCCCGAACTACATAGTTGCCACCTGGCAAATTATAGATACTTATAACATATGACATCTTTAAACTTTGTCACAGCCTTTCCATTGATCTAATATTGTACTAAGGACGAACAAGGCACTTTTGTTCTAAGCTGACTGTTACATTAACTTCATGAATTTATGATTGCAAATATGTACCTGTTAAAACCTGTTTACATGAAGTAAATCCAAGGTTATAAAATAATCATAAGACTAGAGATTCTTGGGTTATAATGTAATGCTTAGATAAGCAGACAAAACACATTGTATCCTATAATAATCATACTTAACAAAAAAATAATAATGTTTTAATATCGCGTATGTTATGAAGGGATTCCAATTAATTGATAAATCAGAGCTTCAATACGAACAAATCTAGACTAGAATGTCGCATCTCATACTATTTAACTAAGTTTCAATACACCATTGAATTTACTAAATTAACATAACAGATTATATTGAGTTACTAACATCGACTTTAATGTTGAAGATGTTAGGCATAATGTCAAGGCAATAGATAAGACTGAGGATAGATCTAAATGTAATGTAATAGGCCATTGTTCCGCAGTTGCATTGAGACTAACATTAACCTCGAAAATCTTTCAACTAAGATATCCGAACATTCGCAATACAAATTGATGTGGTTTAAACGTATTGGTTTGATCAAGTTTACATTATACTTCTGTCTAAATCTCGAATTCTATGATTCGAGATTTTTGGTGTTATAGCTAGAAAAGAGACTACATATCAGATTTGCACCATTGTTTACATTTATGTACATAAAGATCTGCACATAGCAGAGGAAAAAAACATGGAGGAAAGTCATAACGATAGAGAAATTCACTTTTTTTTTATTTTAACTTTTAATTTGAATTAAAAGATAGTTAATTTATGGTCAGTAATTATAGTCATGGTTGTAATATTATTCGAATTTGTTTGTGGCAAGCTTCGAATATAATAAGACATCTATTAATGCTACTCTACTGAGATGGTCGTCCTTTCTAAGATTGTGATAGGTAACTTATTCTTTTAACAGATACGAGTGAGGCCCTCAACCTCATAATCTACTCGTAAAAGTACATATTTTTTGAAACTTCACAAATATGAAAGGACCTGCAAATCTATTATATAATGTACGCTCAATTGGACATCTGTTTTGACTGCTCAAGAGTCGAAGGATTTTGACTCCAGTCCATCGAATTAGGGATTAAACCCTTAGATTGATTAAAAAGTACTTCACATTCATATCCCGAATTTCACAGAAAACCGGTGCCAAAGTTCCTCTGTTATTTTTCTTTACACTATTTTCAGTTTCTATGTAAATATATTATAGGTGTATGTAGTCTAATATTTATTGTATCATGTAGTATATTCACCTGTCGAGCTGCGGTCTCGCCTGCGCCAGTCGCTGGATCATCCAGGCCTGCGAGAGCGCCGGCGCGGTGCCCAGCGCCGCCAACGCCGCGATCATCTGCTGGAACTGCACACACATCTCCGTGTACGCCTGCTGTCATTGCAACCTCATGTAGTCTACTCTGACTCTCGTCTACGTCATCGTCATCGTCAGGTTTTTTCCCTTTTGGAAGTTATACTTCTTTAGTTATGATTTTAAACTTTTTCTTTTTCTGTAGTTATGTCAAGTAGATGTGAATTGAATTCATGGACAATCAATATAGTGTGTTTTGAGATGACGTATAGAATTAATGAATCCCCTTGTTATTCGTCCGTTGAATTCAGTAATTCTTAAAATGGTGTTTCAAACTTATTAGTCACGTTATTTTTTCTAAATTTATTTATTAAGTCAAGCTAATGAAGTATAACTTCTGATGCACGATGATATTTGCAATTCTTTTTGGATTTATGGGCTCTCACGATACTAAATTCTTTATGGCAATGTTTCGTTTTAAGTACCATTAAATTAATATGGGAATATACCCCAGGAATTGAAAAAAAGTGGGTTGCTACCTCTGAGGACTAATTTGGACGTGCTATATATGCTATCAAAAATGAATTACTTTAATAGCCTGCTTTTAAGCTATCGCATTATAAGCATCAAAAACAAATCCGTCCACGTATTTATAATAAGAATATTTATTTTTGAACCAGTGCATTTCAGGAAAGTAGGACATTGAAATGGAAATGGGTAGGTGACATGAGTGCCAGGCCAAATATTGCCACATTACGTTATACAATTCGACGGTGATGATATAGTTTTGGAACAGACTACGTGAATTTCAATAGTCGACCTCTTTAAAAAGCTATCTATCCCTTAGTAGAATTTAGAATAGTGACCATTTGTATGTATCTGTCAATTTTGACACAGATCATTGTTATATTATATAAATTACTGTTATATTATATATATAATATAATAATATATAGTAATTGTATGTTATATTATATATACTATATATATTTTAACTTTTAGTAACTGATACATACGTTATTGAAACCGGTCGTAAGTCTATAAAATATCTCAGTTTTACCAATAACTATTGATAAGTCGGATTCACTTTATGGCATGGCCATAGACATTTTTATATGAACAGGCTAGCAAAACGATATGTTATAATTTCATGTAGAGTTTCCACACATACCTACATACAATTTGACCAAAATATAGAATATATCAAGACGTAAAGTTACGGTTGAGGACTATTAAGTGAACTGGCCATATTCGTATCGTGTTTAAAATTATCCTCTTTAAGCAGTATACCTGTGCAATCGCTTGTGGGTTCTGTCCCTGTTGGAACTGCAGCTGCAGCAAATGCTGCAGCAGCGGCGGCCCCCCCGCAGGACTCTTCGCTCCCGACACCGAACTGCTGTCCGATTCCGATGCGGGACTCTGGAACAAAGAGGAGAAAATTTAGGAATTTCTTTTGGGATGAAGGTGGATGAACACAAATTGAGGCGAGAGCCGAGGGACTGAGAGAAAAGTCGAGGGATAAGCCCACTCTTCCCTTTTAGCCCAGGACTTCTTTTCTGACGGTGCTCTTATTGCGGCGTGCTATAAAATCCGGCGAAGCTGTAAAGGCCAGCAGGGCCAAAAGCAACTATTGAAAAAAAACTTTTTTTTATAGGAATAAAATTTTAAACGATACTAAAACATAGTAAGTGGCTATAATCGATACTGTCTATCTAACACGCGAAGTGAGAATTGGTTAATATTTGTTACATTTTAAAGATTTCGTTTATTTAGTGCCTCACACACTGTTAAGACACAAAAGCAAGGGATAATTAATTCGAAAAATCAGATTCGCGTTCTGGTATTTCTAAATGCCTCTTGAAAATTCATCTGGCAGCGGTAATTATGGCAGCAGTATGCGTCTCTCGTATTAGGTGTAAGTTAGAATATTCCTCTACACTTGCGTCTATGCGGGTTATTAGCTAGGTGATACCTGATAATGTTTTGGTGAAACAAAATGGAAAGTTGAAACTCACTAGACGATTGAAGTATAGAACTAATTTTAAGTTAGCTTCTAATAAATATTCTAATGTTTGACAATTTATTTGTAGTAAAGACATTGTATATATCGTAGCTCATGCTACGTAAGATAAATTGTGTTGTGAGTACTAAAGTTACCATCTAGGTAAACCTGGATAGGTGAGGTGTAGCATATTTTTTTGTATTGACTATCAATTAATTTATCCTGATGTTACTCTGTTTTGGATCGACACACGTGTTGGTGATATAAGCGTGGATTGTAACAAAGTATTTATAACTAGCTGTGCCCGCGGCTCCGCCCGCTATCCCCCCTTTATGGGTTGAATTTTTATGGCCTAAAACACGGCCGGGGATCGTCTCGACAGATTAGTCAAGTTGGCATCAAAATC
>DWNR01004852.1:0-10567 GCA_018250455.1 Polygonus leo
TGTACCTAGAAACTTAAAATTTGGTACAGGGGTTCCTTTCATGATGTAAGTGAGCACTAAGAAAGGATTTTTCGAAAATCTACCCCCAAGGGGTTTTCGACTTCTATGCGGACGAAGTCGCTGGCAAAAGCTAGTGTAAGATAAAATGTAACTTTTGTGTAAACATAACAAAAATAATTTTCACTCAAATTGGTCTCAGTTTTTGCAGTTCCTTTAAATTTGTAAGCTTATTTTACTTTGATTTGCTTTGATATAATTTTCAAAACAAATATGATGCCCGTTTAAAGGTCCGTCATGATTTTTAAAACATAAAAGTTTTTCCTTTTTTTGCTTTTTATTGTACAAAGGGAGCCGAAGTTTATTTATTCATGTTTTTTTTAATCGACTATTATCGACTAGTATATGAAAAATATGGCAAATTTCAAACTTAAAGCGTCTTTTTTGGAATTTGTAAAAGACAAAGTTTGAGTTTTGACTTTACTTGTTATATATTTTATTCACGAAAAGTATATATATTCGTACGTATATTCGACAAGAGACTTTATTAGTAACCGCTATAAGCTAAGGAACCGATTAAATATCACAAACTCTATTTTATGACTCAATTATCCTATTTTTACAAGGTTTTTATACATGAAGCGGGTACGAGCTGTCTTCATATGTATAAAAATATGTATGAGACCCACGTCACGCGAGGCACTTACATCTCCGTCTAAACCTAGACTTTGAATTTCCGCTAGAGGTCGTTTCCCTCGTTTATAATCCGGAATTCATACGCCAGGTACACCTTTATCTGAGAGATTTATGTATCACTTATCTCACTAACTATACATGCTCCCGTCTTCGCTGATATAGTTTATCAAAGCATTATCATTATCATTTTCTTTATTCCATAAATATTTTTTCTTAGCCATAATATCTTAGCAAAAACACTGATAGCCTATCGGTCAAATTAGCAGCTACTCTAACTACGAGCTAACGTACATATAAATCTCATTCTCTGAATAGTTCAACTTTATTGACAAAATTTTGTGCATAAATTAATTATCACTAAGCGAAGGAAAGCATTAAAAAAAATCAATGGGCGTTATGTTAAAAAAAAAGGTACATAAAGTCTATCAATTCATTTGGTCAGCGTGATGGATTATAGTTTAAGTACATTTAATTTGGAGAAGTTCCGTAGCTTGCAGTGGGATAATAATGGGTTGTGATAATGAACTGAAAATAATTTAAAAGCTTTTAACTATGCTTTTTGTCACGCACTCACTCTGTGTAACAGCGTTTTTGGGAGCTTTATATTTTATTTAAAAGAAGTTACATTAAAACACTACACATACTTATCAACGTATTCACGCCTGGTGCGAAAATATAAGTTAAAGTTAAGGCCAAGTAACCCAAACCTACATATTACAAATTAAGGTTACAAGGTGCGATGAACAAACATACTATTTTTATGTTAAAGAAATTACGACGCCGAAAAGGTTTGTACCCAAATTATATGTACCACATTGGGATCATGAATGTTGAAATAATAAAATTGATGTTTCGCTAAAGTTGGCCACTAAGTATTTCTGCCTCAGAAATAACTCATTCTAATTAAATGTTGATGATGATAAACCAATTTCCTTCAACCAAACCCATTCAAAGTATACCCCTATAAGACATTATCGCTGATAATGTCTTCCAATCTTTACCACGGACCTAAAAATGGACCTCTTACTTTTTACTTTAATTCTTCGAAATAAGTCGGACTTAAGCTTTATTCTACCTCAACCTACTCTTATCAAGTGTAAATTGGTAGACATCACCATATTCTGTTAATCTCTCAAGCTGTAAGGTACGCTTCATCGAGAAAGTGATAATGAATTTCAAATGTGCAAATAACTTCGAAAAATCAGAAGTGGCATAGTTTTCTACCCAAGAAACTGGGGGAACCGGAATCCTATCGGCAATCACTGCTTTATCTCTTCATATACTTTAAAGAACATGAATATTGTGATATTTAGGGAAAGAAATAAAAATATTCAGAATTTTGGAACCTTGTCATATGACATCCATGTTACTCGTTTTTTAAAAAATATTGTCTGTTTTAACGAACATATTGTGTATGACACATTTGTGTATAAGAATTATTCGACGCCTGATGGAATATCAAAGGCTTTTGTCTGTCTGTGGCAGTTTTATAGCCTTTCCCGCGCCGCCAGTATACAATTAATTGTTATACATTTTCAGTCTTATGTTTTTAAATTGATTTATGACATTTAGCAATTGTTGCTATGAAACTCTTAATGAAAGTTAAAAGTGTTATCACTTTTTTAATTTGCCTTTAATTTTTAAGCATTGAACTGGTGAACTGACACGACATGGTCATGCCAGTTCACCAGTTCATCTGTGTGTAGGTCACTATCGGACATCAATCGGTATCCTACTTGCGGTCACAAATTGCTATAAAAAAATCTTCACGTCAGCATTGGTCGTGGCGATGGTACCGCTCCAGGCGTATCCGTATATCGGTACTTAGGTCTGGCAAATATTTAAAGATCTAAAATAGATAATTGAATGAATATTATGTTTGTATAAACCCAATAAGTAATATGTTTTTTCTGTAATGTAGTAATTCTCGATCTCAATGTAATTTTATGTAATTTAATTCTATGTAATGTAACTTTATGGAACAACTTTGTTTGAACGTTAATTTTGTTTGAACTTTTCAATTTTACTTAATTTATTGTTATTAAATTCCGATTATTACACAATTTATATGTTGTATTGCAATGTTGTATTGCATGTCGTTGTCACAAGTATTGTATTGGCGCCTAAAATTATAAATCATCATTATGTTTAATGTTGAACAATGGAATGGTGTACAGTGCGTTAGTGACCTTAAATAAATAAATAAATAAATATATCTTAATTCTATTCAATCTGATTAACGAAGTAAGATTTTGTTAAAATAGCCCAGTGATTATCAAAGTAAAATCTGATAGGAGTGCTATAGGGATTCAGACATAATCGAATTAGCCGCCTACACTGGCCTGAAACTGGCAAACGACAACCCAATATACTCGGTGTATTGACAACAAAGCAAATTGGACCTAAGTATACAAAGTACGAAACGGCCCACCAAGTATACATACGCTATTCCTTCTAATATTAGTTACGTTATGTTCAATTCTAACTATTAATTCTGTTATCCAATCCTCCTAAAATCCTAGATTCTCAGTATAATATTAGAGATAGGAAGGTGTATTCGTTACGCTTTCACGCCTCGATTATTCAACTGATCATTATGAAATATTGTGTACACATTGTCAGAGGTATAATAAAAGACATAGGATATTTTTTATCCCTAAATAAAATACTGATAAAAATATTACAAATTCGCAATAGAAGACATAATTGTGTAGAAATACAAATTAAAATCTGTTTGGACAAAATGTATCTAATTTACCTGCTTTATCAGTACAATTTTAATTTTTTTCCGCTAATGTGGGGTATAATACTTTCAATTGATTTACTTACATTTCCGCTCTTGAATGACACAGGTCAACATTTTTTTTTTGACTTGTTGCCCTTGTACGATTTTTTGTTTAACTTTTTACTTCTAATAGTTCTATCGTTCTAATAGTTATTGTCTTTTTAATAATTAGAAACACATAACATGAATTGAAGATTAAAGAGAAACCAGAGTGAATATTCCAAAACCATTTATGGTTTCGTAAATTCTTGGCATGAAAGTATTCAAAACCACTCTTATATCAAGGGCAACAAAATCATTGTTGACCATTGTAAATAGCGAGTATATTGTTTCTATAGATATTCCAGTAAGTGATTATAGTTACATTCACCTATAAAATGATGGTCGTCGAATTTACACCTACATGAGCCATATATATCATGACCATTCATTAATTAACTGTCATTACTCATTAGTAATACATGAGATATGTAGCTAATGATCAAAGTAATTGAAACCCTTTAATGAGTCAGTGCCAATTACTAGTATGTCCTTTTAATTGACCAATTCATACGACAAAATTCTATATCTGTATGTAAAATGCTCGTAGGTTATGATCGTTAAAATGTATAAATTGACATCGCGCAGGGCCCATAAAAAAAAGTTTTATTGAAAAATTGTGGTAAATTCAATTTCGGACTGAAAGAAATTTTAAATGATGGTTTCTTCTCTATTCTTGTTCTTAGTGTTAGTACAAGTTTTTTGTGTATGAAGATATTCTTATTACTAACTTTATTCATCTATAACGTATTCATACACTGTGTAGTTAATATAATTGCATAGGATTGTCGTAAGACTGATCCGATTTCGGTCGACAGGATTATAAATATATACAACAATAATGGACACTATTAATGATTAATTGAATATCTTTAGAATTTAGCTAACGTACAAAACGTTAGCTATCAAATGTGGCATTAGGATCCTGTATCACTTTTGCCATGATGTACCTATAAATGAAATGTAATTAGCGTTTTAATATTTTAAAATATCATATTTGATAACTGCAATAAATCATGAATAAATTAGGACTAAATAACACGTGTAACATTTTATGAAAATCATAACATATTAGCATAGCATTGTACATTATACCTTGTATATTGTACATCATGACTCGGTTTTTATATGTTAAAATGGTGTCTACATAGCAAAGTGTAGTAAAAATGAGGGTTTTATTACAGTCATCCTTTAAATTAAAATATTTAGTTAACGATCAAAAACATCCACCAAAGCACTGAAATCACGATACTGCGATCCCTAATGATAATTCAATATAGACTGAAGTTATTCGAGTTATTATTACTATGACAACATTTGCTGAATGGATGTTGCAGTGAACTGAACTGCGCTGGCAGTCGGCGTGTAATTGCGGCTAATTGTTAATTGATACAATATTATGGGTTGTTCTATTTAATAAAGTTATTAGCTTAAGCATTGCAATTATTTCTTAATAAAATATTCAACAAAGCACTGAAGTTACAACACTAATAATAATTCGATATAGACTGAAGTTATTTGAGTTAGTATTTCAATGACAAAATTTGCTGAACGGATGTTGCAGTGAGCTGAACTGCGCTGGCAGTCGGCGTGTAATTGCTGCTAATTATTAATTGATACAAGATTATATAGTGTTCAATTTAATGAAGTTATTAGGTAAGGCGTCATATTGATTAGTTATATCGAGTAATACATTATTTTGGATTGCGCGATTGTCAGTTACGTCATTGTATTGCTACTACGATACCTAACACTAATTTAATTTATTTATTATATTGGTGATAGCCAAATATTATAATCTATATTTGCTAACTAATGTTTAACCTTTTTTATTATTTTACAAATGAGGGGCCGACGCACCTTACTTAAAACAGTTTCAAACAATTTCTTATCTCACAATTTGATCATTTTACATATCACGTAACAAATCATGGCTTCCAGAGTTAAGTAATTTAACTAACCAATTCGCAGCGAGTTTTAAAACAGTTACTCTTTATATTAAAATACTATGTAGGTGATCATAAAATAACCACCAAAACACTGAAATCACGACACTGTAGTCTCTAATGATAATTAAATATAGAACAAAGTTATTAGCATTAAAGCGAAGTTATTCGAGTTAGTATTACAATGACAACATTTGCTGAACGGATGTTGCAGTGAGCTGAACTGCGCTGGCAGTCGGCGTGTAATTGCTGCTAATTGTTCATTGATACAAGATTATAGGGTGTTCCAATTCATTAAGTTATTAGGTTTAGCGTCTTATTGATTTCTTGTGTAGAATTATTACTTTACTCATGTATTAGAGGCTTACTTGTTGTAATAACTACTAGAAAAGTAAAATACATTTTTTAGTTACCTGTTGGCTAATAAATAAATAACGTGTCTTTTTCGATAAATTCTCTCAATTTTATGATTTACTATTGACTACCAGTGCCATGTGTTGGGTTCAAATCTCTTAAGTTGGCCTAATTTGCACATTATGCACAACATTTTATTGAAATCCGTTAAACATTTCAGTATTCATACATCATAGCATTATTAGCGTGGATGAACGTTATGTTTTACGATGCACATTAAACAGAAAAAAAACACGTCTTCCTGCGGTACTCCTTATCGTCTTTCGTTTTTTTTTAGATATTCGCAGTATTTGTTATAACAACAGACCTGAAGATACCCAAGCACAAATAGAGTACATTATGGCGCTTGCATTATTTTTTAATCTATCAAAAATATACCTTTCATGGTACACTTTTGAGTAGATTAACATATAAAACGCATTATAGCCTCAAACCCAAGACACAGTTGAACTGACTAAGCGGTTATTGCACCAAGCGACGCCACAGATTTAGCGTATAATTGACGCTAATTGATGATCCGAGATTATCTGCCGTGTTCCATTTAACAGTTGCGCTGTATATTGTAGAGCGTACTAGTGGCATGCTTAGTTAACTTATACTTTTATGCATACATACTTAAGAAAAGTGAATTTGTTTGAAATCGCTAATGCATTAATATCTTATTAAAAGAAAAAAAACTACTAAATCGATCTTAATGAAATTTTGCTCGTATGCAACCTACTTTAGAGGTAGGATACTTTTGAACACCACAGATGGCGCTGTTTGCTAATTTTTAAAGCAGAACAACGTCTGCTCAGGATCACAAGTAATATCATGAATTTGAAGGTATCTATCATAATCATTACTGCTGACAACGTCCTTTATAATCAAGTCAGTATATTAAACGTATATTGGTTTCAAACTCAAGATACAGTTAAATTGATTAAGCGGTTATTGCACCGAGCCATGCACAGATTTAGCGTGTAATTGGCGCTAATTGATGATCCGAGATTATCTGCCGTGTTCCATTTAACAGTTGCGCTGTTTCTAGTGGAGCGTACCAGTGTCGTGGTTAGTAAATATATAGTGTATTTATTTAGGAGCTCTAATACCTTAATATTTTAATATGAAAGCGTACGTGACGCTTTCATATTAAGTAAGGGTATTAGAGCGGCGATGATCGACACTACTAATTTCTGAAACAACTTTATCGATTTTACTATCTCTCGAGAGTGTACTTGTAACTTGGTTGTAGATCCTATATTATGGTCCATCCATCCATCCATCAGCCTTTTGAGGTCCACTGCTGGATATAGGCCTCCCCTAATAGGCGCCACTCTAACCGGTCACGTGCCCTCTGAATCCAGCGGTTTCCCGCCGTCTTCTTCAGGTCGACAGTCCATCTGGTCGTAGGGCGACTTGTGCTCCCTTTGCCTAAACGTGGTTGCCACTCGAGGACCTTTATTCCCCATCGGTTGTCGATTCCTCCGAGCGACGTGGCCGGCCCATTACCACTTCAGCTTGCTAATTTTGAGAGCTATGTCAGTAAGCCTGGTTCGTCTTCATCGTTACGAATCATGTCTCGTAGCGAAATATTTAGCATAGCTCTCTCCATAGCACGATGAGCGACTCTAAGCCTTCGTATGAGGCCTACAGTAAAGGACCACGTTTTGGCGCCATTACTGGCAACACACATTGCTCGAATAATTTCGACTTCAGGCACTGAGGAATTTTGGACGAGAACATACTCCTTAATTTCTCTTTGGGGGTCCGGGGATAAGATCCCAGGTACGAACGTCTTATCCAAAATTAAGTGCGTATAATAAATTAATTAGCACGTGTTATTTGTCCAGGAAAATATCGTGGGGAAATCAACACTCCAATGTATTGGCTAAAAATCTCTAAGTTTTCATTTTGAACTTGGCTAGTATGGTACACTACGGCCTAAATCCGTCTCATTGTACCCAGCGACCCAGGTTGGAATGATGATGCCATGATAATAAGTAAGATCAGGTGCTCCCTGCATCTTCTTAATCTTACTTTACCCTTTGCCATTATCTTTATACAATAGCATTACAATTCAGAATAATTTCGTACTAACAAAGGGAAAAAGCTTGTACATTTTGGTGAAAATAAAGGTTTATTATTATTAAATTTTATAATATACATAAGTATTTGTATAATCATAGGCATTATCGCTTCAGTGAGAAGGGCTAATTACATTTAGGATCCCGTCGGTCATTTGATAGCGGTACATGATAACATAATTGCTGCTAATTGGATTAGCATTAATTAATATCAACCCGTAATTATGCTTTATGATCGGGATCACATTTGCATTATGCGATGGTTAATTTGGTGTGTAAGGCTAAGAACTCATCAAGCGGTTTCTAACCGCACACGCCGTTCTTGCGGTTCCGCTGTTTTGATTGGAAACTCATAAGGCCGTTTTCTCATAATGAAATATTCGATTCGATCGATTGCTAAAAATACAAAAACACATTCAAATATACATATACACATGATTGATGAAACACTCTTCTCCATACTTACAAGGGACAAACATCTTAGACAACATCAAGGATACCAACGATTCTATTGTTTTTGTTTTGGTTTTGTTTTGACATTTGCATTGACATTACATTGTCTACTATCAGTCTACGAACTATAGACTCATTTACTAATTATGTATACCTAATAAGCATTGTTTTTGGTTTGGTTCTATTCTTTAACAAAAACCCCCATCTCTCTCAAAAAATTCTCCTAAATATTTTTCATGTGCAGACGACGATCTGTTACAGATTTATTATATGTATAGACTTTACACAATATTCTCTTACATAAAGCGTAATCGTATACTTTTGCGCAAACTCTTACACTTTATCTTCCAATTTGCATTAACAAAACAGACCAACAGTTGGTATTACTGAAATGTAACCATAATATCTCTCTCCGAAATGAAATATCAATCAATTATCACTTCCCAAAATTTCCTTCATTTCCATCCAAAAAGTTTTGGCATAATTTAATACAAAGAGGGCAAGTTTATCTTCCGGAAAAGTTAATCTCACAGGCGATTACTGCAGCGCAAATTGTAGGTGATTTCCTCTTTTACGGAGATTGAAGGTTTTGAAAGTCAATTCTGTTTCCCTGTCGGACTACTTTTTCTTAGTTTTATTTTCGTGTTTTTCTATCATGTACACACTCTTAACAGGGTGTCACTTATTTATCATTTAGGTGGTTTTGTATTTATGTACAAAAAATATGCTTTATTTTTTATTTAAATCAGTGTCATTATTATATACCTACTGTATTATTCAACAATACCATTAATTACATGAATAAAGTAATCAATAATGTATTCCAAGCCTTAAAAATTAAATTCATCATGTCAAAATGGAAAATCGCACCGCAATTTTGGAACTTACTCCTCAAGGGAAGAATTAACATTTTTAACTTATACCCCCAAAAGACTGTGCAATACAACTGTATAAGCCACAAATTGTAGCCGTAGTTCTACTATTTGCGGCTTCCTTTTAAATAAGTATATACGGAGGCATCTTGACTAAGATATATTGTATGCCGCCTCAACGGTGGATGTATGTAAAATATCTTATGTCACACTAAAATATTTCTACGTCTATTATAATACCATATTCGACTAATGTGGTAATGCTACATCATGAACAAATTTTGGACTTTACGTTTTAATTTCATTGTTTTCTTTACAATTAAAACAACGAATTTAATTTAAATCTAATGTCAATCCTATTATATAAAAAAATCCAGTCACGATGTATTTTCGGGATAAATCTAAAACCACTCAAACGATGTTAATGATATTTTGTACGTATGTGTAATTTAGCACAGCTTGAGAGATATGATAGTTCCAATCTCGATTCCAACTTCTACTTTTCTTATTGTAAATTTAACATTACTGGCACAACAAAGTCTGCCGGATCGCTAGATCATGTATAAATACTTTTTACGCTTACATTTTACGTTATATAGCATAACAAGTGCAATGTTCATACCCACCTAATAACATAAAACAGATTCTCACAGATATCACATCAGATTTGCGTCACTTCAAGTGGGATGATGAAGTTTGATTGATAACATCAAGTCGGGTGAATTAATTGTATTTATGTCAAATCCTGCGATTGCTATCATTTTTATTCAATTACTTTGTTAGATAACATACTGATTTGGTTATCGAGTCAACATGTTTTGAAATAAATATGTTTGTTTATCTTGTAAGGGGAGCAAACGAGCATGTAGTCCAGTGATGGTAATTGGTCCATTTCGCCCAAGGCCATTAGTAATCATTCCCAAGTACTATTCAATCGTATCTGAGGATTCAGAAATGCGCCTCTTTTCTAAGTAAAGCGGACAACCACGCTCTCTAAACTGAAACACTAGAATTGCTTCACGTAGAATTACTAACAGTTAACAGGGTGTCGCTGGTACCTCTTCGTTCGAACAACACGAGTTCTACCACCTAGCAAATGTATTTTCTTCTTTATCTGAATAAATTGATGTGTGTTTCATTTCAACTAACGTTAGTTCAATCTATTCGTTGATCACTGTTCATCAAATCCGTTAATAGCTTTGGAGTTATTACTTGCCTAATAGTCGTTTTGTCATTAATCAGAATTACAGTCGCATTTTCATTGTTTTGTAACTCGCTCGTGACAAACTGGGTTATACT
>DWNR01004853.1:0-10567 GCA_018250455.1 Polygonus leo
AGTGGTTTTATACTAATCTCACAAGTATGGATTTCCGCAAAGTAAAGCCTGATATTTTATAACTATATAAAAATATTATGTTTACAATGTAAAATGAAATAATAATTTATTTAAATTACTCTTACTCTGAAGGACAAAAGAAAGGTACGGATGATTACACACACACATTATGTTGTTATAATGACATGTTATTTAATATAGAAAGCTTTAAGTGTCTAATTAAATGTTATGACGGCTTTAGCGTCGTCTTTTGGAGGATACTATTGTGTTTTATAGAGATATTGTTAATGTGTTTCATGGGCAAATGCTAAGTTGAAAAAAAAAACTAAAAACATAGGTGAAAATATTCAAGATTTTGATTGCAAAGCATGCTTACGTTCATATCATTGGCAATTTCATTCAGAATTAATGAAATGTTAAGCAACTCAACAAAATTTATAGTTATTACTAGAAATAGATTATAGCTTTTTTATTTTCAATATTATATTTTTTTTTTTCAAAATTTATTTCAAATTTGTTACTTTTATGCAATTTTTATTTATTATTACAGCATTTAATTACTAGATTTATTTTATATACACCCATAAATTCTTCTCAAATTGTTTTGATAAATAGTCAAGTAGTAATATTAAATTTAACAAATCTAATATTTACACAGGAATGATAGATTTATACTAATATATTTGACATGCTAATAATAATGTGTACATCAAATATGTATATTTTTAATATAATATCGGACTAGCGTATGTCGTTTTGCAACGTAACACTTATGATTACGCAGAGTTTTTTACTGGAGTAGTAATTGATAATGTCTTTTAAGTCAATAAAAAGAGCGTATAAATTAAAATTATATAATAAAGTTGCGCCAAGATTTACAAGAAGTGCTGGTCAAAGACATAATTGACTTACACTGGGTAATACTAATACCAAGTGAAAGAAAGAGACAAAAGAAAATATAACGATGTACCAGATGGAACATAGTATATCATATTGAAGAAACAACTTTCTTCAACCCGCTGTAATTTTTATGATAAGCACGCACATTGAAAGATAATTAAAATATATCCTGTTTTTTTGAACGAAAATCAATTTGAATGTTACAGTACCTTTTTTCTAATTTGACCTACGCTGTTCCGATGTTATTGTAATTCACTTGTTTTTACTATATGATCCAACTAACTCCATACAATTTTCATAATTGTTGTTATATTTAATTTCCTTATTATATTCTAATGGTAACTTTACATTCATATCCAATTTAATTATCTTTAAACGATTGAATACAAAATGCAGAAAATAGATCACAAATTCCCATTTTGTACCTTCCCCCCATCCCCCCCATAATAATAGTTCCCATTTCGCGTTGCAGAGGCGCTAGTGTGCTTGGGTTACAACCGTCAAGAGATCGAGTACTCGTTGGCCGAGGCGAAGTATGACGACGTGTTCGCTACGTATCTACTGTTGGGGAGGAAAAGCACTGATGTGAGTTTGTTGAGTTTTTTTTAGGTATAGGAGTGGCAAAAGTGTGTATAGAGCACCTGATGGTGGGATAACTGACGCCCATGAAAACCTAGATTGACTACACACCAGTAGCGACATGAGGTTCTTCAAAAGAGTTCTCCTCCAAGGCCGGTGATGCATTGGCGGTCTCTCTGGTGCTTCAAATGGCCATAGGAGACGGTGACTACTTACGATCTGGTGGTCAGTCTGCTTTATCGCTAGGTTTAGATATGTATAGAAAAGCGTTGACACCACAGAGGACTGTCACCAATTGTATACTGTTAAACTCTATGCGAACTGTCACCTGTGTTTGATGTTTGTAATCCATTATACCTTTACCTAATTTTTTATTATGTCATCTTGTCAGAAGTCATAGGATATAGGTAAAAGATATTTTTGTAACTAATTAGCATTGCTTATTCGGATTTTCTGAAATATTCATCTATCATATTTGAATCTTCAGTCGTTTTTACTAAAAAAATCACAACATATTTTTCTTAGGTTTCTTAAAGGGAAGAGGAACAAATTTCCTTAATTAGTTAGGATACCCATTTCGCTATATGTATCCTGATTATTTTTATTAACACTTATGGAATTTCAGTAGTCTGAATTAATTTTAAAATTAGTAACAAATTAACAAGCATAAATATATTGTATTCCAGCCGGAATCGGACGGTAGTCGATCAGGCTCCTCCCTATCCCTGAGGAACACAGCAGCGCCGGGACAACAGCAGCCAACTTCGCAAACTAACGCACATGCAGGTAAACTGTCAAACACACAAACTTACACATGGTTTTATACATATATACATGTCTATATTATATTTAGATATATATGTCGTCGTAGGGGTTTTTCATTTTATGTGTATCGATATATTTTTTTGAATTATTCGAAATGTTTTTTATGATATCTATATGTCGTTGTAGATAGGTTTATGTCATGGTTATATTTACGAATTTCATAGTCTTAATGTTAAATTTTAAATATTTTTTTGTAACAGGAGATATTTCACTACAATAAAATATATTAAAACAAATTATACCAAATACAATGATATTTGTAACCCCTTAAAACTTCCAGTTTGTATTGTGTATTTAAAATGTTATTGATAAATATGACCATGATCATACGAACGTGTCGTTATATTCTCTCTGATGATTTGTTTATGATGAATAAATGTGGACCTACAATTGTCCCTTGTAGTACTCCGTGTTCGCACAACAGTCGTAGTTACCTGTTAGCATTGAATCTTCTACACAATCACACACAAATTTATATCAGATTATATAGATAACTTATAGAAATTAAAATCACAATGAACACTCATCGGAATATATTATTTATACGAAAAACTTAAGTCTTACGTTAAACTTAAGTCTAATTCAAAATGTGAATATATTTTTAAATAAACTTTTAGGCATCTACACTCACTTTCATCATTTCTAATAAATTTAGTAATATTGTAGAACATTCATTGTATGAATAAGTCTACAAAGGAAGATGAGCTAGAATTTTGACACGTTTATGAATATATTAGTTATAAAAAAAGAAATTCATCCATTATTTCTTGTACATTAATGTAATTCGCTTGGGTTATGTCATTTGATTCAAATCACAGCTTAGGGCGGAATAATGAGGGGGCCTAGCTTGATCTAACTGGGTCGCCATTCAAAAATACATGAGTATATAGTTATAAGTATATTATTATGTTTATGATCAGTCCGTTTTTTATGTATTGGCTTGGAGTTACAAGGAATATTATTTTAATAAAATAAAATTTGTAAAATTGCAATCTTGTTGGCTTTAATAAACTTAAATATGCAACATAAGACTACTCTTTTAAACTACGTAGTGGGGATAATGTTAGTTAACAAATATGTTGTTGCAAAGATGTTGCAATGCCAGACTTCTGAAACGTAAAATATAATAATTAGTCTGTGCATTTGAGGTTAGGTCCTAAGTAAGTGCCAGAACAACACTAACCGCTATTCAATTAACTTTAACCAACACGGGCAATAGATAGTCCTCTTACCACCGGAATTCAATATAACCTATAGCTTAAATAAAATATTTATTTAATCACACACACATCCTTATAGCTCCACGCCAGTGTAACGCTTGTTATATTATATTACCGTCTTTTATGTGTGCTTGTCTTGAACGTAACGTACACCCGTCACGACAACTAGCGCCACCAACGGAATTATATACGATTTTTTAAGGTAATAAAGGGGTATGGAGTTGAAATTATGTCAAATGCTTTACCAAGATCCATGACTGTTTGTATTTACTTTCTTTTGTTCGTATTCTTTGTCGTAATAAAGGCTAAATCGTTCCTTTGCTTCTTCTACATCATATTGAAAAGAGTAACGATAAACAAATATGCTCATTACACTTTCCGATTTAATTCTGATATTATTGAAGTTTCTGTCATTGCTAAGTTTCTTGCTATTAAAGTACTACTACTTATTCTTGCTATGATGTTGCATCTTTTAAGATCATCGTCCTTGGTTATCTTGTCAAAGTTCCCAGTTATTTGGTCTATATTTCTATTTTGAGAGTATTTATAAAAATTATCAATCAACCGTCGATGTATTTTTAATTGCTATCATACATTAACAATCTTCAAATTTATACTCAATTGTACTTTTATGTCGTCATATATTATAAAGTAGTCAAATAATACTGTCGAATACGCGTTATACTTTGTAAGGTTACAAAATAATTATTAGTGATAGATACTATGTCTTTAGTTATGGGGTAGCTTCTGCATGTTATGGAGTTTCTTTTATTCGTAAAAGTTGTTCGTTCATTTCTATTCCCAGGTAAAGGGTACTAATTCATGTTTTAGGCGATAAATT
The DNA here is from genome assembly GCA_018250455.1 of Polygonus leo. NCBI lineage: Eukaryota > Metazoa > Arthropoda > Insecta > Lepidoptera > Hesperiidae > Polygonus > Polygonus leo. The sequence continues at coordinate 4,366 of DWNR01004853.1, forward strand.
AACTATTTTGGTTTGGTTTGACTCATGTCGCAGTATCTACTGAAGGTATTATATTGATTAACACGGATAATTTGTGTAGATTAGTTTAGGTTTTTGAAGGTGCTAAATTTAACTGGGGTATGTATAGGGGTAGCATTTGCATCTTTATTATTATAGTAAATTTCATTTATATTGATAGTGACTTCCTGACTCAGTAGTTTGTGTACTGACTGACCTGACTCAGTAAATGTGTAGGGCAATGAAGGCGAAGGTCGGTCGTAGTAGTGTTTCGATGTTTGTAGTCGAAAATTGAAATGGTGGCGCAACGTAGTTGTATATAACGTTACCGAAGATATTTTATATACGTCTAGATCGTCGATATCGTTACAATATTATCATGTAATTTAATATTAAATATGACTTTATTTGGAGACATTATGTACCTCGTATATCGTGCGATATAAAGTTTAGACACCACGCATGTTGTATGAAGCGGTTAAAGTCCGTCCTAATCGTAATGAAAAAAATGGAGAGTGAAGTTTTAGCGCGTCATTTTAATCGTGTTTTTTTTTACTTATCCATAGATATCTCCCAAAGTTGTTGAAACATAATACCACTGATCGCGGTTTTTTCTTTCGCGTCTACCTGGTAATTTCGTAAATCTTAATTTACAAATTAAAAAGTCGCGCCGTTCCGCGGTCTACTATTGACGACTCGATGTCTAGACTTGTATAATAATATCTCGGGAAGCGACGTCGACAGTTCGGACGCGACGCGACATATCGAGACTTGCGGGTAACTTGTCGCGTCGTATCGTGACATGACCTGATGCTACGTGACTTTATAACTTAAAACGTGACGTGCGTCTCTTATTGTGTCGCGACATGATGCGAAAACAGCGCGACGTCTCATGTCGCGTCGCGAGCTGTCGTTACGTGAAGTGCGGGTGTCGTATCGTATCGTGACGTGACGTGACGTGCGTGTTACGTATCGTGTCGTGACGTGACGTGACGTGGCGTGGCGTGACGCGCAGGGTGCGGCTCGCCGTCGCACCGCGGCGTGCAGCGCAGCATCTCGGCCTCCGCGCGCCCGGCTGCCTCGCGACGCGCCTCGTCTGGCGCCGAGGTGCTGCGCCCTCAAGGTAAAGGCGCGAGGCGTGAGGCCCGTGTGTTGGTGCTCCTTGGGGTCGTGTGTGCGTGGCGAGATGTGATGTGAGAGTGGGATACTTTGAAATGTGCTTTCGTTGCGTGATATGATGCGGGAATTAAATGTTTGGAACCAGTGGTGCACGTAGTGAAGAGAGGGTGGGAAGATTTACTCTGTTGTTGGCCCAAAAATCCTGTGTTATTATGTGAGTGGTCATTGAGTAACGATATACTGGGCTCTCTATGATTGGGTGTGTGAGGTAACTTAGTGCGATTGTGGGACGTCTAAAACTATTCTAGCGTGTAGATGAGATGTTTTTTGTGGGATACGTGACTTGACTTAAGGATGAGACGCCCTAAGGTTTTGCGCTCCCAAAGGAGTAGCATGCGAGAGTTTCACGTGTAGCGATATAATTCGTTTCTTGTGAGTGTGTGCGTAACATGTGCAAGATGCGAAAGTAGGATTTGTTAAATGACGTCTTACGTATACCTACAATCGTGTGTTTCTGGAACACGTATTGTGGACATTCATGTGAATAATGAGTTATTTATTGAAAAGAAGAAAAGATTAATAAAAGAGAGTGAAGTAAAGGATAATGAAAGATAAATGAATGTCTCTATTGTTTACTATTTGTCAACGTGGCATTGTTAAAGAAAGTACCATGTTTTTAGATGAGAACGGGATAATTGATTTAGTATGTGTGGGAGAGATGAAAGTGTGGGATATGCAAAGAGAGGAGGAAGATAAAGAAATAAGGAAAGAGAATGTTTATAACCTCGATCTTTTGGAATAAAAGAGTTGCATTCGTTGTAGTTTCGAACTATTTGGGGATAAAGGCTTGTTGCTTGACTATTTATGAATATTTGTTACTTGAATTACGATATATTTTTGTTTTTAATAAAAGTTAATGGTATTTGCAGAATTGGGTCAAATATGAATAAGAAATGCCACGTGTAATGATTAGTTTGTCCCTTTTATTCCAAAATGTCGATTTTATCATTCTTTTTTAAATATACAATTACAAGTAAACGTCACAAGTATGGACGTATATGCGCATTTCCTTACTTGTTTACGTGTTTGCATGTTTTTTGTTTTGTTTGTTATGTCCATATTTGTTTGAAGTCATATAAAAACCAATTGGACAAACCTTGAACGTACAGCTTTAGTGCGTATTGGTGGAGGTTGCTTTTTAAGCTTCATTTAGTTAATACATATATTTCTGTTCCATGTTCAGCTTTTTATATAGATTGCTATGTAAGTGAAGGATTTTATTTTTCGCTTCATTAATGCTGGAAATATATGAGCTAAAACAACTCATTAATATAATTTTCAGAACATTTTTTTTCAAATGATTTAAATGAAAAAAAAACATGTTCATTAGAATTGGTCGCAATATGTTATTATAAAATCTAAATAAAAAAAAATATGTTTTAAATTTGTATTATTCCAAATTTGCAGGTATTAGTTTTTTTCGTGTAAATAATATAATTGTGTATATTTTAGCTCATTTATGCATGCCCAAACGATTATGGTTTTGGTTTTTCCTAATTTCACAATATTACGTTTTCGATTTCATTCATTTCGTTTTTCTCATCACCATCACCACCATCATCATCACTTTTTATTTAATTTTAAGGTTATTCTAAAATTTATATTGTTTTTGTCAAATATAAGTATTTAGTTTACATTTTTTTTCGCTCTGTGTGTTATCTTTGTAATAGATATAGTATGTAAACGATAAATTTTTAAATTATTGAAAAAAAATAAAAAAACCAAGTATATTTATTTTTCACATGATTTTATCAGTTATAGAATTTTTGCCCTTGTGCTGTCCTGTCTATATGAAAACGCTATCAAACAGATTTTGATGGAGTTTTCATCAATAGTATGCTAGATTTAGATATGTTTTAAAAACTTTTTATAATTTTTTAAAACACTGTATTTAACCAAATAGTGTCAAAATAAACGTAGTGTATTAATATTATGTAATTGTATTTAATAGTATTATTCTCATTGACTAAAATTCTAGATATTAAGCTGCGTTCAAAATATACATTATTCGTAAACAGTGTACGAGATTATAGATTTTCAAAAGAATTTTTAGGAGTTTTAGGTAAAAACTTATTCAGTCGTCATAACTTTAAGTACTTGAAATAATTACACTCATTCATTGAATACACAAACACGACATATGTCGTCAGAGCATCACATCATCCCACGATAATGTATGTATGTTTTATGTTAACACACTACACATACAAAATAATATTCACTTGTATTCTCTTTTACAGCGCTTCTCAAATTATTTTTCACTTCTTGCACCGGTGTTTTTTTTTTATTATTTTCTCAATCAATTGGTACGGGTTGTTGCGTTTTACGATGGCATTTGTTTTTAATTTCAAAAAAATTGAACGAATTTCCAATTTTGTGTATACTTGTTGTAAAATCAGGTAAAAAATTGATTATAATTTCTTGTAAGCGATAGTTTGCTTTTGTATTACGACACATGTGTGGGTTCAAAACAGGGGAAATTGACTTCAATAAATCAGTCAAAAAGTCAGACAGCAAGCGAGTAATATATAGGTCGTCTGTCGTTTTGAAGTAATTTTAATTCTAAATTTATAAACTTAAACTTTATCAAAGTGAGATATGATTCTATGAATGTTTTTTTTTTGTTTTATTGTCAGCATATTACTGTCAATGCGTCATGTGCCAACAGACCACTATTCCAATGACGATTTTTCAACGATTTCCTAGCGTTAGCGTTTCTCCGACGTACGCGCGGCGACAACGTCGCGTCCACGCCAGTTTTTGCGATGGTCGCTTAAACCTATTTAAAAAAGTTTAAAAAACAGTTGCGTTATTGTTGTTGTGCAGACGTCAGTGTCGCTAACGCTCAAAAAACGCTCAGAAGTCGCCGAAAAATGTACTTGCAAAATGAATCCCACCCGTCTATTATAAAAATAATAAAAAAATATTATAAGCATAGGTTTATTCTAAATCTCGTGCCATCGTAATATGTAACAACATTTTTTTCTTATTTTAAGTGTTATACAGCATGTTTCGTTTTACACAATTTGTTAACAGCATGTGTTGAAAGTTTTTGTGTTATTTCTGAATGGGTTTTTGGTATGGTCATTTTTAGAAAATGTGTTCAAAAATCCACGTAGAGAATTGCATGTAGGTGTGTCTTAACGCATGCACTTTAGAATAATTTGTGTGTTTCGTTGTTACTCGCTGTTGTATAACTTATTATGTGTTTCGGTATTAATGTATACTGTAAGTCTTGCACTCCAATTTTTTATTTAGGTAATTAAAATTATTTTTTTGATAATTTTTTTAGTTACTATATTTTAGTAAGAAAACTAAGCTATTTTTTTGAGCAGTTACTTTAGCTTAAATTTTTGTAATTAAAAATTGTATCTGTGCATCTATTTAAACGTCATTTGAAGTAACAAAAAAATTAATTGATAAAAAATATGTATGTAAAAATTGGTAATTTTTTTTGATTCAATCTTTCGAATAAAGTGTATTGTATATCGTATGAGAGTGCAAAATTTACAGTACTATACAAAGAAGTGACAAAAGATATATAGCGCCTTAATAAAATGATGTTATGTACAAATATACAATATATTTGTATGTATGTTTGTATGTACGTATGTGACGTGTGAGTTTGGTGGTTGCAGTGGGCACGACCACGAGCGCCGCGAACAACACGACGTCCACTTCCACGACGACCACGTCCAATTTCAAAAGACAGGTATGTTCGTAACAGTATTGTTACTTAAGATTTTTTTTAGATTGTCATATTTTCGAATTAAAATTCAAATGTTTCTCTTAAGTGTGTAAGTAATTATTTGAAGTCTGTGGAATTAGTATTTGCATTTTGAATAAGTGCTCAGATCAGTATAATATGGTTTTGAAGTAAAGTAAAGTAGACATAAACATTTAGTGTAAGTAATATGTGGAATAAAAACAAAAAAGAATTGGTAAAGAACCCGAAAAAAAGTGCTTTTTAACCTTCATCAATTACAAAATGAATTAATAAGGATAGAGAGTAATACACAGTCATTATATATTTTTTTTAACTTGCATTGATTTAATATCCCTTTTTTTTGTTAGTGTATTTTTTGCCATTCTGTATAAGGTTACTTTTATAAAAATAACATCATCAACCACAACTCTTACATCTATACGAAACGAAATAAAATGGTATTTTTATAAATCTTCCGTTATTATTTGCAGAACACAATCGATTCGGCGTCAATCAAGGAGAACACGGCGCGGATCGCCCAGATGCACGTGAGTTCAATATTGATTTACGATCAAGTAATTCCTATATAATGTACCTACGTACTATAAAACGTTTTTGTATATTGACAAATTGTAAAAAAATATATCAAAGTAATAGTAATTATAAAGTTACAACATGTTTGAATCTAAAGATAATATCATTCATGGTGCAATTCTTGCATTGCGCTTTGGAGAGGCGTGGTTAACGGCACTATTTATACACGAAGCGAATTTATTTCTTGGGTGGACTGAATGCTCGTTTGGTACCTTTATAAAATACAAAACAAAAAAGGCTTTTGAGAAAAAGTAATCTTAATCCCGAGACTTATATTGACTTATAGTATAACCCCGAAGCTTGCGGAACTAAAATAGGATAGGGATTCTGGTATTAGCATTTTCTAGTCGCGACACTTAGTGTACAAATCCGGTACTACCTTACCTGGTGGTAAAACTCATGTAGTTCGACCCGAAATGGTACCATTGCCACCTCATAATCATCCGTAAAGCAATTCTTGATGTTACGGTTTGGAGAGGCGTAGTTGCCGGCTATACTTGTACGCGAGGTGAACATCTTAGATCTTAGCAACGCATCTGTGATCAAGCTTAGGTATGATTTAATTGTGTTTGGGGATGATTACTGATGTCAATGGGCGGCAGTGACTACTTACCATCAGGTGGACTGTATGCTCGTTTGCTACCTTTACACTTAAAAAAACCTAATAACGACAATGTGAACTCACCCTCCCACCCTCATAATCCTCCGCGAAGCAATTTATTGCGT
>DWNR01004854.1:0-10565 GCA_018250455.1 Polygonus leo
TTTAGGCCATAAAAAATTAACCCCTAAAAGGAGGGGTAGCGGGCGGAGCCGCGGGCACAGCTAGTTTATAATAAACTAGCTGACCGGGCAAACGTTGTTCTGCCATATAAATTGTGACTACTATAAAATGGTAGTACACCATTTTACTGTAAAATGGTAGTACATCATCAACAATACTTTTCGCAGCGCACGCCGTGAAGTTACATAGACAAATTTTCGCTACCTTGGTTTACATTATTGTAATTCGTAAAGATATCTTTTTTTTGGAAATAAACCATAGCCTATGTTACTCGCTGATAATGTACCTTTCCATCGGTTAAAGAATTTTGAAAATCGATTCAGAAGTTTTTGTGTTTATTCAATACAAACAAACAAACAAATGTTTCCTCTTTGTAACTAGGGTAGACAACTAAAAGTAGCCAATAATTGCATAAATTGGATGTAACCGCCATGATTATACCTACGTGCATAGCTATTGCATATTAGCATGCATAGGCCGACGTGCAGATAGCAATAAGTTATGTTATATATCTGTGGTTATGTTGCTTGCAACACGGTTTAATACTGTTATGTAACGGCTGACTCCAATTACTTGTATTAAGGAAGACTTATGGTTAATTAAAATCAAAGTATCGTTGAGATTTACCTAATAATATGATGAGTTTTATTACGAAACAGATCGCCATTTCGTTATTAGTTTGCCGACTATACTGGCAGTTGGTTACAAATGTTCATGAGTGGTTATTACCATCAGATGGAAGTGCATATATAAAAACCTCTAAAATTTCATCTTTATATTTAAAAATCTCGTGTCATGATGTTTGTCCGGACTTATTTCCGAAGCTGTCGGTATTAATTTTAATGAAATTTTGCATAGATGTGTAATTTTGTCTAACTTAAAATACTCGTATAGGCTAAGTTTTATTACGATGACCGCGTTATTTTTTTTGAAATTCAACATTACTGGCAGAACAACGTCTACCGAATCCGCTAGTACTACATAAATTTAAGCAAGTATACAAACATCCAATTCAATTATTTGTACCATAAATCCTTGTTCTTGCCTCAATGTTATTTATAAAATGAACTATTGGTACAACAGGACCATAAATCACATTACATGGTACACTTTGGTAATGTTTCAATACTTTCTTCAACAAATGACTTCCGTTTTACTTTTAATTGATTTTCATTGGCATTGGGCTTTAATGAAGTGTGAAAATCGTAGACAATGACACTGCTGCAAGAGCGTTTGTAACAAAAAGCAATTTATTTGAGGTTAGGATAAAACTATAGTTTTTATTAGCTAACGTTTGCGTCACGGAAACTGAGCATGCCTTTTCCTAGAGATGAGAACCAAATAGGTGTAACCTTTATGTAAGCGAATTTCCTTATAGATCACATTGCTTAAGATTATTATACTCTAGATTATTGTATTTCTATTTCCTACATGCCTTTTAATGAGGGCATTTTTTATATTTTTCCACGGAAATTCCTTCTATATTTCACTGTGTGGCGAAATAGTATAGGAAGAACAAACGTCTCAATAACACTTACAATTTCGCCATGATTCTAAACTTCCTAGATTTATTTAAATAGAATTTGAAGTTTAATAACGAGGTGACATGGAACAAAGGTCACTTATTTTTAATAAAGAATTACCTTTACCAAAGTGCGCTTCGAACGTATATCATTAGAGCTGTTTTAAATAAAACGATATACTGTTATGTAATTACATTTCGGTTTAGAATTAAAAAAATCGTTTAAAATTAATATTCTATTATGATGAGAAGGTTAACAATTGTACAAACATTTTGTTGTTTACATTCAATGACACAACTGCTATACAGGTCTCGCTTCATTTTCTGTTTCTTAAATAACCCGTGTTTATCTTTAAGAAGTTATGTATATACATATGCATATATTGTTAAATTAAAGGTTGTAATAAGAAAGACTTAGATTGGGATATTACAAATCACAGATAACTCAAAGATTCGTGAGTGATGACCACGTTTAGTCAAGAGTAGAACAGCTGACAACTGAATTTGATTCAGATTTAGAGATACATGAGGTTAGGGAGGCGTTAATTAGGAAAGGCACTGGATTTTAAAAGATGGATGGATGGAATATTTAATTTGTAATCCATACATCAGCCTTTTGTTTTTCTTCTCTATTTTTTTATTACACGTATACATTTAAGTGTGCATTAGTGTTATATGCATACGCTCTTCCCATGTTACTGAAAATTTAGCACAGAAATATATTGAAGAATGCCAAACAGCAAACCTCTTTATGCCAGTGCCTGTTTTGCCACTAAGTAAAACACTAGAAGACTTTTATTTCTGAATACCATCGGTAATGTGTGCAAATAAGGTATCTCATATTAGGATAGGTCTGGAAAATTTTAAAGTAAGATTGAACAAAAATATTTCGTACGTGTCATTGTAAGTGAGGCCGGTCAACGCAATTTTGTTTCTGTGTAGCTACTATAGTTATTATAGCTACTAATAGTTACACATAATCGTGAGGTGGTGCCCACATACATTGTTTTCTACTCTGTCACCTTGATAGTCGCCTCTCTCCAAATACAACTACAATTCAAGGTTGCAAGCTTCATTAAAATTATTAATTACAGTCTATAAAAAAATCACGAGGATCTATCCTATCTATTCAGCAGACGTAATAGATAGATAATGATTTAGTTGTTCAATGAATGTAGAGCACAAGATTTTCTTCACGTGTGTAATTTGAATTTAATGCTTATATGTAGTCACATGCTGTCGAGTACAAAATTCAACAATACAACAAAATTCAAGGGTTAACAAACCATTAGGCATGTGATTTAAACTCTCACAAGATTCGAGTACCTTAATCCTAAGAAAGACTCAATACTGTCTAGGCTTAATTACATGTCTATTGGCGGCAGTAAAAAGTTATCATTATGTGCACTGGATACCAGTTTGCCATTTTTATACGATCAGAAGTAAGATTTTTTTCACAGCTGCTTTGGGATGTCTCCTGGATAATATATTCTACATTTGAGTAGATTAATTATTCTACCATAGGCTTGCACCTTCATAAATGTTGTGATTCCTCACATATTTTATCCTCGTGTAACACGACATCTCATTGCCACCATCTCTGGATCTGGCATTTATGCCTCAGGATTTGTACGAACAATCGTTACATTTCGTTACGTAAACAATAACTTGGAATTGTCTGTTCCCTTGCTCATTTTGTTGCATTCCAGATGCCTGTTCAGGAAATATCTATCTTCATGTTCCATGTTTACATTTTGTTTAAGAAATTATAGTTATACTAACAGACTCGGCAAACGTTGTTTTGCCAATATTGTTAAATTACCAAAAAATATTAAATTAAAAACATTTCGAACATTAATCGAAATAAAATATTGCCTACATTTTAAGTTGAGCAAAGTTACATATCTGTGCGAAATTTTAATATAATAAATCCGGTAGTATCGGAAATTAGCCAGGACAAAAATCGTTATATGAGATTTTTATATATAAAGATACATTATAAGACCCTGTTGGAGTCTAGTTCGTATCTTGTGCTAATCTTCTTCGCACTTGGCCGATTATTATATATATAATTAGAAAATTGATTCAAACTCATACTAAGAAGAAATGATCGTTGCATTAATTCAACAAGACAAAAAAAATCTCTGTTATTTGAATCAATCTTAATTCAAGGCCGGACCAGGTTTGATGCTAAGTGGACTGGTCAAACATGATCTAGATTCAAATTGTATCTCGCACGACATTATTCAGATTGTCAAACGAATGTCATCGAGGTCGGATACTCGTAATAAATGCATTGAGGTGACTCGAGATAATTACTCGCCTTTATTATTATTCGAGCAAAAACATTTTAAATCTATGCATAAATGAGTCATATTTTTTAAAGACTTAATTGAGTTAATCATTCATTATAATAATAATTCTTATTACGTCGTTAATATCATATTTTTTATTTGTTAATTGATTTCCTGGATTTTTTTTTTTAATGATTATTGCTTATGTTCATGCCACAACTCAAAGCCGTCGTGCAACAGCATCTGTTTTAGAGTATTTTATTTGAAATCTCTATATTCAAATAATAAAAAGATAATACGCACATAAACAATATTTTGAGCCCAGAAATCGTCATCTTTGATTATAAAGTCGAAAAATATATATTTTAATTTTTCGCATAAATTTGAAACAAAAACACGTACTTGTATCAATGCAGAGGTGTTTGTATCTTCGTTTTTTGAGCATTACATATTCAATGTACATATAATCTATTGTAAGTCAGACGGGCCACCTGATGGTAAGTTTTCACCGTCGCTCATGGTCAGGAGTGGATAGCAACAGCAGAGGAATCGCCAATGCATCGCCGACTTTGAAGGAGAGTTCTTATCGCACCGTTTTAGAATAACACCATGTTATGACATGGGGTTTTTCATGACATGGGGGGGGGGCGCTCTCTGGGAATAACATGGGCTCGAGAAGAAGCTCATTCCACCAATCCAATTGATGTCAATGTAACTTCATCCTTCGAGCGATATAATATATATGTATGCTATATGTTTAAAGCTATTTACAAATCCCCATTAGGCCGTACTTACCCCGGAGGCTTTTCTTACCTTGCGTAAGCGTATCAAATTCATTTGATACGTGGTATGTTATGCAAATAACCTGTCAGCCGGTTCAGAGTGCACTTGAAATTGCTTTCTCTTCTGGTTTAGTAATTTCAAGTATTTACGTTACGATATACATGATATGATTAGTGGTTAGGAATGCGACCTCTAATTTCGAGTTTCGGATGCCAGAATTACAAATAACTCCGGTATTTCAAAAGTGCATATGTAGGTATTAAAATTAAATTATCACTCGATTAAGAAAAGCCACATGTACCAATAAACCTGCATGTTTCGCACAGCGTGGTGGACTAAATCCTTCGCAATGTGAGAGGAGACCCGTGCCCAGGAGAAAGAAGCTCATGGGTTGTGATGATGAGCGATAGTTATAAATTATATTCTTTACCTCATTACCTGTTATTTAATTTATCTCATCTCGCAATGAAAACTTAAAGCAAACACTATTATGATCTAATCGGAACGTAGAGGTTAGAACATACAGATTTACACACCAGGTTTTACTTATACGTTGACTGCACTAGTGACCAGATTACCAGAATTAAGGAAACTTGTAACTAATCTGTACTATATAGCGTGTTTAGCGTTCGAACACGCAGATACGCTAAACTGGGTGAATATGTAAGTGCGCCTATTAAACATTTTAGAGTATTTTAAATTAATCCTCTTAATAAGCAAAACAAGTGTAATGTAAAATATACGTTAATTAAATTAGAATGATTATGATGATGATAGTGATTTTTTTAATAACAGGACGACCATTTTTCGGGGCCACTAGTTAAATGATAATATAACAATTAATTATCATAATTTTGCTGTTACTTTTCGTAAACCATTATTTTATAGGATTAATTAGCAACATGATTAAAACTATATTCTCGCGTATATCAATAAAATACTTATGTACTCGTATGTACGTCAATTAACGAGTCGGCTGTAATTATGTACAGTAATTATTAAGTACTTTACTTAATAGTATAATGATTTTAAGCTGTCGCAAAATTAATAGCATCCTCTTTTAAAGAACCTCGTTTAAATCATTTTACATTCCATGCCCATATGTGTTTCTTTAACGGTTCGCTTTATTCGATCGCTATGTACCTACTAGAACTATGAATCATAGGATATGTTAAAAAACATTATAGTCCTTAATAGATTTTTTGTGTATAGAAGTAGCAATGAACATGTAGTCCATCTGATAGTAAGTGGTCACGGCCGCCCATAGACTGATAAACCTAAGATAGGATTTAAGACCAACTTCAGTTCAATTAAGTACAAGTAACACACTTGTACTTACTTGTTCCTGCTTAGAGCTGATATGTTCATCTCTTGGATGAGCGTGAACGACAAATATATCATTAAATGCATGGGGCACTGGTATCGCGGAGTCAGGAGTTTATTTTCCAACCAAGAGAGGAAAGGAAAGATATTTTTGGCATTTTAGGCATGCGGAATCGTCAGTATATGTGACATATTGGGTACACGGGGAACTAATGGGGACCTTGAACATGGGAAGTCGAAAACACATACGAATGCCAAACATCATTAATTTTGGTAGTATTAATATATTTTTATTAACCTTTTATATCAAAATTAATAATTAATTTTGTAACATTATTTCGGTGTTACAGAAATACCTTATAAAAAGAAGAAGCCGTCAAGGTTCCGGCTTCAAAATCGCCTACTTATTAGAAATGAATAAGCGCTTGCGTTTCGGAAAGAAAAAACATCGTGTTGAAATATGAGAGAAAGATGTGACAGGTTTAACATAAAAGATACGTCCAACGGCCGGTTTTAAAAACTTATATTGACAATTTCTAGTTGATTCTTTTTTAACTTCTAGGAAGTTAAAAAAGAGTCAGAAAAAATACACATGACACATTCACATGGTCGCTATTTTAACTTATAGTAAGGGATCGATAGGTTATCGAAACCGGTAAGAGATCAAAAGTGTGCAATTATTACTAAATACATGATTAAACCCATTAGATTATTAGACCTACATCATATTAAGACCTAATCATTCTAAGAGACCTGTCGGCAGCTATAATGTTAATTTGTTTTAGATAACTTATAAAATGTTACTAATTACGTATAGTAATTTACAGTGAAACCACTCAACAGAATTACGCCAAACATCACGTCTTGCCCTTCGTAGCTAAGTATACAACCAAATTAAAATAAGTAGTCGATACTGGTTTCCGTTATCAAGATCCTTAAGATAGCCAGCTAACCACATTCTCAGATTCAAGTTTAGAATCGATTCTAGGATTTTGCTCGGCAATTTGTTTTTTGTTTCAGTTTGGTTTTTATCAAACGGTCTAACAATTCATGTCTGTAAATAAACAGGTATGTATGCCCTTATGCATTTATTTATTTACTAGCTGTGCCCGCGGCTCCACCCGCTACCCCTCCTTTTAGGGGTTGAATTTTTATGGCCTAATACACGGCCGGGGATCGTCTCGACAGATTAGTCAAGTTGGCATTAAAATCCGTTAAGCCGTTTTTACGTGATGCGCGGTCAAATAAACAGACAAACAGATAAACAGACAAAAATTCTAAAAACTGTTGGAACGTGTTCTGTTATCGATCCTCGAATATATTCATTACAGAATAATAGTTTTATAATTTTGATATCACACACAGACGAATTGATAATATCTTCCGTTGATTAGTGATTAGTGAACTTTTAAAGTTTCTAAACCTATGCCGGACCCGGCAGATGTTGTTCTGCCACTAACCTTAAATTTCGAATAAAAATAATCTTTTATCTCTCAAGTAGGACCAAGTTTCGGAGTTTGTTCCGAACATATAGCGTGACTTTAATTTCTATAAAAATATAATTGATATATAAAGATAGGCAGAAGCATATATTATTGATTGTGATATATTCGCAATAATCCATGCTGCCGAGCATGCTGGAAAGGTCAAACTTGAGTCCTTAAAGAATCTCATCAGTCCAGTACGCAAGCTAGAGACGAAATAAATCTTACAAACTCAAACTCAACATTTGAAATTCTTAAAAGCCGATAACGAACATTGATTTGTCATCATAAAATTAACGTAATAAAGCCAATATGTAGGAATATTTCACGGGAAATTGGCCCGTATGTGCTTGAACCAAATGGCGACATTTCCGTCAACGTTGTTAGACCACGGAAAACATTGTTAGTATGCGCACCGATTTGTTAGAAATAACGGAACAGACCATTTAGCACTAGGCTATCTCGACTTCGATTTATTGATTTATAATAATAATACTGTATGTATAAAACGTAACGTTATTTCTTATTTTATATTTATTAACACTTGTGGTCGCCTTGTGCTCGAAATTCGAGCATAAAGTTAACAAATCCAAAAAATGAGGACTGAAATAAAATAAACCAGTTTTTTATATATCGTCAAATAAACAAACTATGTGTATGGCAATGATTTTGGTTGACATTGAGTGATATAATAATCTCGTGTTGGGTTGACAATAGACTTTACGCATAAACAAACGTATGGTATATTGTGTGTAATGTTTTTTTTTTAATTAATTTAGTGTATTTCTAATGCAATATTAATAAAAATATTAGCTTTCTGCACTTCTCCTCCATATAATCCTGTTAAATTTCATACTCTTATTTATACCTACCAGATATGCACATAAAAACATAAAAATCTTTTGAGCCGTTTCAGAGGATTGCAGCCACAAACACGAGATTTTTAGATTAGGTCATAAGTATGCTTTAGATTAGGTCATAATAAATTACGTGTATGCAGGTAGAAAAATATGCACAGGTACACAGGTAAAGACTATAATTATTGTTTCCCCTATCACGCCAAGAACTTTATAATGAGGCTAATAGAAGGCCATAGCCATTGCGCTGTGATAAAAGTGTAAAACATTAAATGCTATATGCACACCAAGTATACACCTGTCTATTTAATTTAATGGCATATATATCCACTATATTAAACATGTGATTGGTACACGTAACCCTAAAATTACCATATTCATCCGGTCGCAGGTAATAAAGTGTTATTTGTTATGACCATATAGCAGGGTTAAGTTTAACTTTAAACTAATGCGGCTGCGATTTGCGGCCTGTATGTATATATTTAGTTATATATAATAGTTTTATTTACTTATTTTACTTACTAGATGCCTAGCATTATGCTAGTGTATTTATTTATCGATAATCCATTATTTTATAATAACAGTATCGTGTTTTTTTAATACACGGAAGAAAACTGTTTGTAATAATTATGATTTGATTGAAAATTATGATTTGATTTGAATAATTATCATTTTTCATTTTTGAGCACATTATTTGTACAAAACTACTCATTCAGTCACTTACGAGCAGGTCGCGGACCTTAAATGATTGGTAAGGCAACGTAAACAATGAACTTCATAATCTTACGAAACAAGGCTTACAAGAAATTTTCCTGTCTGTCTTTTTGTCACTTTATTTAGCGTCTTACATACTGTCGCAGGTCACAAGCGTATTCGTAGTTCATTACTATGAAATATTAAAATATTCATACTACGGCCCTCGACCTGAATCCTTGATGAGTCCGCCTTCCTCACGTACGATTGACGGTTATAATAAATATATTTGGCACATTGATTGGCCGCGACCGGTATAAATGTGAATGTGGTCAAAACACGCGTTCCCAATCAATGCACCCACCGCACAGCAAATGTTTGTGTCACTTAATTTCAGTCCATTATATGTATTTGTGTGTCAGTGATAAAGGAGGTCAGCAGTACATAATATTTATTGAATTGTGCTAAACGATTCTATCGATTTGTTTCAAAGTCACGATCTAACGTTAAACATGTTTGATACTTTCATCGAAATATATTGATACTCTCAATACTCGTGTGGCAATAATCGTATGAGAGAATCTTTAATGACACATTTTGACGTAATTCTTAGTTAGGTATATCCGTGCAACATACTTTATTATAAGTGCTACAGACTGTAATTGGCCATTGTGTTCATGATGACTTAAGCTAGGTTAATACTAAAGTAAGTTAAAAGGAACGTAATATTAATATCGTATTAATCAGAATGATGAATGAATGAACATTGATAGGTGTTAATAAATATAATTTATACTTAGGCTTTTTCGTAGGCTAACATGCTTTTGTAACACAACCTAAAACCTCATTTTATTTAAGTTTAATTATAATTTAGTTTTTTTATCGTGTAGAGATAGCAATTGAGCATGCCGTCCACTTGTTGGTAAGTGATATCTACCGCCCATGGACATTAGTAATCATCCCTGAGTGATTAAATAGTACCCGAGCATAAATGCCGTGCTACCCTTGAGGACTAAGATGTTTGCCTCGTGTTTAAGTATAGCCAACAACCACGCGTCTCCAAACTGCAATACAATAAATTGCTTCACGATTAATTAAACTAATATGCCAAGTGCGATTCGTGCCTGTGGATTCCGATTGGTTTATTATTTTGGTTCATGAGATAAGCTGAAGGAACCCCCAAAAATATCTATTTCTTGGATCGAAACACAACATTTGATTTCAACTTATTTTTATATTTAGTATTTGTTGTTGTAGCCGTCATAGTGCTACATATTTTGTGCAAATTTTAAAAGCTAGCCATTACTGTTCAAGAGCCCTGTGACAGACGGACAACGAAGACTCAGTAATAGAGCCCCGTTGACACGGAAATAGACCTAAAAACAGAAACAGACCTTAAAAACGGTAATTGTCTAACAATTTTCTCCTTAGTCATACCTATACGAGTAAATTTACTAGCAATTTAACTATAGGTACATACGTACTATACATACATGTACATAAGTATAAGTACATTTTTTTTTATTGTGTAAAGGTAGCAAACGAGCATACAGTCCACCTGATGGTAAGTGGCCACTGCCGCGCATGGAC
>DWNR01004855.1:0-10564 GCA_018250455.1 Polygonus leo
ACTAAGATGTTCGCCTCGCGTTTAAGTATAGCCGGCAACCACGCCTCTCCAAACCGAAACACAATAAATTGCTTCACAGAGGATTATATAATGTACCCTTTACATACATTAAATAACGAAAAAATGATTCAAATAATAACAATGGGATCAAAGTGACATCTTCAACTTACGAGATGCAGAATGTCATAGCGTTAATGAATCAATCTCACTACCCTTGTGAAACAAACAGGGGGAACGTCGCTGCCATCATAAATTATTAGTCCGTCTGTATACTTATCAAGGGATCATTTTTGGAAAGTTTTAACGGTGAATAGATTTTAACGATGACTGAACAGCATCTACAATTTTGTATTTACAATCCATTTGCATTCATTTCAGAAGCGATATCATTACTACGGTTTATGCAAGATGCGAACGTTAAGCTCAGCTATAGCATCGGAAGTGTTATAGTTACACTATTGAGCTCAAGAGGTACACTCTTGGGCCGGTAACTATGAGAGCCGTGTAACAAATGGTTGGATGAACGAACGCAAAGCGCAGTCTTAGCTATAGGAACTCATTGGCACCCATTGCGTACGGAACCCTAAAAACAAACGAGGCATCACAGGGTGTGACATGAACTAATTATTACCCCGAAAACATCAAGAGGCCGTGCGTATAAATTGAGAAAACTTTGACGAGGGGTATATACAGACGTAAAGGTTTAATTATCCCTCGAGCGCAAACATCGTGCCCAGCATGCGGTCACACTGACCTCATGCGAGGGCAACGACAAACTTTGTATGTGAATTCGTCAATCTTTTTTCGTATGAATGGCACCAATGAAAATATTAGCATTACTAGACACTACGTTTTCGTTATGAAAGTAGGTAACTTCCCATTCGTGAAGAAATTAAATTTAGGCTATGTATCAATTTATTTATTGCAAACACTCATTTTTGAAAAAAACTTTTTCTTCTGTAATTAATGCATTAATAACAAAATAATTAAAACTGTAATTTGTTTCTATAAAAAAAATCTCGGTATTTTTTGTATTTTATAGCAATAGCAGACCTTCGCCTATTTGCTACGAATAACTAACTTACATTATCAGCTCCTTTAAAATATCCTATCCAAAGCATGTCCCAGAAATAATGAACGGCAATGGTACCCTGTGGGTACGAAACCGAAAAAACAAAACGAGACATCACAGGGTGTGACATGAACTAACCCGAAAACATGAAGAGGCCGTGCGTATAAATTGAGAAACCTTTGATAAGGGCGTATATACGGATATGAGGGTTTAATTATCCCTCGAGCGCCAGCAACGTGACCAGCATGCGGTCACACTGACCTCATGCGAGGGCAACGACAAACTTAGTTTGTCTTCGTCAATCCTCTTTCATATGTATGGTACCTAGGAAATTATTAGCGTTGATGGGTGCCACACTGTCAGTTATATCAGCAATTATGAATTGCTCGATTTGCGCATGAGTGTATGAGAATTCAATTTTCATTAAGAGTATAAATTATAATGAATAACAACTATTTAATCTAAATTTATTTCCAATAGATCCAAGTTCAAGCATTGAGGAGCAAGCACCAAGCACCAAGAAAATTTTAGTACGCATGTAATAAAAATAAAAAGCATAGCTTCTTATTACTCAAGGTAATATAAAAATCGATGCAGTAGGTTACGATTTACAGTACGATTTACAGTAGATTACATACATACAAAAAAAAAAAAACAAAACAAATATTTTCTCTTTGGGATTATTGAATCACAAACATTGTGTCTGTCTTTTTATAATTTATCACGTATATCGTATCAATGATATAACAGTTCTGTGTCAGATATGTGCAGCTCAGATAGCACGTGAGTACACAGGAAAGTACTAAAAGTACGAGCGAGTTAGCTCATAAATTCGTAGGCTGGCAGTTTCATAAACCTAAGCTAACTGAACAAATTAGCGAATAAACAACCGCTTGTGTTGAAACGCATACCGCAGATATTAGTCAATAGTTGATGGACGCACTTTGCTGGGCTATTTGAATAGATATTAAAATATTTATTAGATACATATTTAAGTGAACAGTTAGACTGGTTGGCAAGTTAAAAGATAATTTGTAATGTTACATTTTCACAAACAATTTTCGTGGAAAAACTCCGTGCGCCGGTAATATATAACAAATAAATATTGTTATTTTATATAAAAATACTTAAATAAATATTGTGCAAGGCCTTATTTATGTTTTAAGTATTATAAACTTAATTGTTAAATAAAAAATCCGTTTTATTTAATTAATTTTCAAGTTAAAGGAATCATGAATCTCAACACCACTATTAAAGTAAGCGTTCTTACTAATGGTTTAACCAACATTATTTTGTTCTATGTAAGAAACACTAATAAATAAAGTAGCGAGGGCATTTGTAAACTATTTTTAACCAACATCTGTCTTGGTCGCAAAAACTAGCCAAGACAATGTCGTCCTAGTTCTTGTAACAAGTATTATTATTAAGTATGCTATTATTAAGATATCCTGTATAAATAGTGGAACAAAATATTTTTGATAGTCTCGTGACATGCTTTTTTTGCTACAGAAATAAGCAAACAATGTTTTAATGACTTCAACGACTAAAAAATCAAAATAAAATATTTGATTTGATGTTTATTAAAAAGACGCATATAACAAATTATCTTTGAGTGCTCTTAAGTTATCTCCTAGTAAGTTAAAAGGAAAACAAAAAGTACCTTATTAAATTCATATTTTTTTTAATCCTAAGTCCTTTATTTTTTATTTTAATAAATTCTCCGACTTGTGGCGAGTAGAACATCTTATATTCCCTAATTCGTTAATCTTTTAGGTTGTACAAAATGTCTAAGAAGTTTCGCTTCAAAAAAAAATAAAAAAACTCACCGGTACAGAGTCCCTGAGTGTATTTTCTTCACGCCGTCCATGTCTGATGTGGTATGCTTATCATGTCTAAACTTCAGTGCCGGTTACTTAACGGCTAGGAACTAGCCGCTAGTTAATTTATTAAAAATTAATGTCATCATGAGCTGCTCTTGATAATACTGATGGGTAAGCTACCTGCAATACAAAGAAATAGGTTAATAATAAATATTAACATTACGCCTAAATTATTCTATTTGCAGAAGCATGTTTGTTTTAACGGCAGTTTTGCTTGTTACATTTAATCCAATTTAAATCATGTTATTCAAATGGATTCACAAAGTTATGTATATATAATACATAGTCATGTAATCAATGTAAGCAGTCTTTATGAATGACGACAAAAACCATAAAATATAAGTCTACCCAATAACTTAAGGATCGATGTAATGATATGAATGTCTGGTTTGATTTCCGATCAGAAATACAAAATGGAGTCTAACCAAGTCAGGTATTTGTCATCGTGTATAAGGAAAAAAATATAGGGAAACCTACATATTACAATATATATACGAGTAATATCTATGATATGTACATGACAATAATCGTAAGTGTACAATTGTAAGTCTAACCCACGCCTGCTGGACATGATGGACTATGGCTACAAACTATCTTATTTTAAGAAGCAATAATTTGATGAAGAAGATAATGCGGATACAGTTTCCACCATCGACAAAGAATCATTTACTCACATACACACAATAAAAAAAAAGATTATGAAAAATCCTAAAAAAATGTAGAGTCCACAGGTATATATTGTTAACATAATTAAATAGTGAACTGTATATTAATTCAGAGAAAGATAGAAGTTAACAATTGAAACTTTTATTCTAAATAATGTAGACATGTTCAAGAAAATTTAGAGCCTAGAGTTTTGTTATTTTTAAAAACGTATGTAAATATATGTAGATGAACACAGATACGAATCACGTATTGTAATGCGCATGAGCAATTACTCACTTGTTACGAAGGAGTATCAATATCAAGGCTGGACCATAAGGCTGCGTATCCACCAAAGATGTATGAGAATGCTAGGCGGCGCGAGTATGAGACAGAGGTGTAAAATAGTATTGGTTATTTACAATATTTTTTGACAAAAATTAGAACCGACTTCAAAACGAATTAAAAAGTGAAAAATAATATATACTTTTGATTTCGCTGAACCATAAGGCTGCGTATCCACCAAACATATACGAGATAGCTAGGCGGCGCCAGTATTAATTAGGCAGTGGTGTGAGTATGTCATGGTTTCCACCAAAATACTGATTATGCGTTGAGAAGATGACTAGCGAGGATGGTTTAAAGTTGAAAAGAGCGAGTATGCATAACAGATTTTCAGTGTCTATTGAGTAATCGTCCATATGTGGTGGTATCTACAGAATCCAAGCAATGGGAAAACATGACACGGTACGAGGTTGCGTAGCGAATTTGTAATACTATTGCAGCTGAAAGGTACCAGAATGAGAAGCAGTTTTTCAACGTTAATCAACTAATGATCCAGTATGATGGTTTCTTGAAAAGCTATGCGAAAACAGTAGAAGTGAAACGGTGTACAGGTGTGAAAATTCGTAGTGAAAGTCCATTAGTTTTAATCCTCTATACCTTTTGCACACATTCCTCACATTCATTCTTCGCTGTCATACCTTTTCCTGCAGAACTGCTCTACGCTAAGCTAGGAAATTAAGTAATCCTATAGGTAGATTTTCATTGCGTAGCTATCTTGCACATAACTGATGGCTACGTGCCTTTAAGAACCAAAGAGGCGTATGATCAAACAGTACACGTATAGTGCAGTGATTTGACTAGGAAAATGTTACATTACTTAGAAGATAAAGCGTTTTTAACCAAATGCTAAGGCATACTTGGAGTATTTAAGAATAACTTGGAGTATTTAAGAGTATCCAACAATTACATTGAAAC
The DNA here is from genome assembly GCA_018250455.1 of Polygonus leo. Taxonomy (NCBI): domain Eukaryota; kingdom Metazoa; phylum Arthropoda; class Insecta; order Lepidoptera; family Hesperiidae; genus Polygonus; species Polygonus leo. The sequence continues at coordinate 4,855 of DWNR01004855.1, forward strand.
CGACCGCACTTCAAATTTAACCATTTGTATAATTATCCTCCCATAATTATCCCACAAATTAATTATACCAAGTCCTGGTGTTTAAGATTCCGGTCTCTCACTTGGGGTCCAGGTGCAAATATCACATATACATACTCTGATTATTACGAAATGTTCATATTAAAAAGTGATTATCAGTCTAAGTAACACTAAACATAATGAAACTAGTAGTAATATTAAATAGCCGTTTTTAAATGAAGAACACCAACATGATTAAAATTCACAAAAAAATACTAATCCCTAGTATGTAATACTAATTACAACATTAGGAGGATAATAAAATCAACAAGCAAATACCAAGAACATTCGATTTCTACTTATCAACAACCAAAACATTATTTATAAACTACAAAGTAGCTACATCGTTCGATAAATCCACATTAACAAGGTCATATTCACGATAACGGCAAGGAACGAACACAAAGAAAGACTTTGAGTTGTATATAGAAAGTTTAATGTATTGCGCGATGGATATAAAGTGATATAAACGTGCATTTCAAAGGATTTGTGTGACGATATACGATAAAAATTCGATCTCGATCACGTACGAGAATAAACTATCTGATTTATTGTATGCGATGCCGTTTAGGGTTGCATAGGCAAATGGTTCGAGTTTGAATTTAAAAATTTCGTACTTTCGGTATGTCCGGGCTCGTTTAAATATATATTTGATTGTTGGGAGATACGTGTAATCCACAAGTTGTAGCAGTTACAAAAATAAATAAGATAAGAATTTAACTTCATATACATATAATTGAGCATATGCATATTCATTACTTCAAATGGATTACATTATTTCGATTGTTGGAAGATCTAACACATTTTACTTGTAAAAACCAAGTAGTCTGGACAAGTACTCATCTCCCATTTTGACACGAGTATTAAAATTAAAAACATTAAAATGGTTAGTCAATGATAGATTTCCAAGGTATAAACCAAAAAATATGATCGAATGGAGAGCCTCCTTCTTTTTGGAAGTCGTATTGCATGCGCATTAAGCAAGAAACAAAAGCACAAAAATGTTCCCAATAAATTCCATAAACTTTATTCGTAACCAACTTGTTTGTAACCCTCGAGATAGTTAAGACGTGAGGTAGTTGACAAAGTTGTACAAAAACGCCAAGAATAAAGAACTTAATTAATGTTGTCGCCCTAAACCAGTGGTTCTTAAGCATTGGCCCGCGCACCCGAAGTTATCCATGAAGTCAGTCACTTAAAATATGATATAAATTAGAAAAATATAATTTTGTCTATGTATACATTAAATACAACCCGTTATTTTATCACTGCTAGGGGAAAAACTACAAAAAAGATTTTAGGCCTTAGTCCACCGCGACGAGGACGTGCGAATTCGTAGACTTCACACACCCTTATTTTTTTGGATCTATTAGGCGTATTCTTGTCTGTCTTCACGATGTTTTCCTTCACCCCGAAGCCCAATAATAATTTAATTTAATGTATGGTCCAATTTTCAAACATTGAACCATTTGACATTTAGTTGTCAATGCCCAAATTCAAGCTTTAACCAAGCGTTCCATCATCACTAAAAGGTTAAGAACCACTGCCCTAAACGAACTGTGGACGTTCGGCGCATTCACACTGCTTACTTAAATCGAGGCTAATTGCTTCGACAATTAACTGAGGAAATATGGAGTCGGCAGCACAGAAAATATTTGCGGTGGCGTACGGCGACCGCGACTAGTAAACTATCTGCTTTTTACTGTTCAACAAGATACGCGTCGCTTTTGTTGCATCTTAATTACTTTTATCAATAACGATATCGGAAAACGCTTAGAAAAATAAACTATCCTATTCTATTTACAGTATTTCATACCGTACCGTAGAGTTACGTTGTACACATCTTTAAGGCATTTCAAATCTACAAATGTATTGTCAATGTTATGCCTATTTATGCAAATAATATGGAAGGTTATGATCAGTAGCCACAGGATATTTTTATTGCATAAAGGTAGCAAACAAGCCTTTAGTTCACCAAGACGTAAGAGGTTACTGCCGCCCACGGGCATTTGTAATCAATTTCAAGCACGATTGAATCGTACTTGAGGTTGGGACTGAGGACTAAGGTGTTTGAATCATTTGTAAGTATAGCTAAACCCCACACCTCTCCACAACAGAAACACAAAATTTTCTTGCTTAAGGATTATGGGTATGACATCAGTACTTGCCCAGACGAACTACAAGAGTTCTATCTATCCGCCTATTATAGTATTTTTCATTCACCATCACTCTACTCGATGACAAGTGTTCTATATATTATTTATGACTTAATTTATCGAAAATGAATGTGTTAAATTAAATGGGTATTGCTGGATCTATTTAAACATTAATAACGGCAAATAATTCAGCGGTTACGAATTTTAAAGTGTATGTATGAGACACTGAGAGAGTGTTGCATTTGAATCCCAGGCATTTTCGTATAATCTCTGATTTTTGGTTCATAATCAATTTTATTATCACAGCAAAGGAAAACATGATAAAATTCGTAAGAAACACTCATGAGATTATTCTAATAAGAAACGAGCCCCAATGGTGGCAATAAAAAATAGCCAAAGCGTGGTAAAGTCCAGATCTTACTCCACATTCTAATATTACAAAAGAAACCCGTGCCTAGCATTGGGACTGTAATGAGTTGAAGTTGTGGAATTCAGAAGGCGCCCTTTACGCCTATAATAGTGGTATCGACAGAGGCGGTATTGGTTTTCAAATTAACGTTCTTGACCGCAAGGTATGCACGCAAAACCACTGACAACATCATTCCTTATGAGAATTGACGTAAGGCAAGCGCCCATTGGAAAGCTATTGCCTTATCGAAATGCAATATGGATATGAGCCAACACTAACGAAAAGGAAAGTTTAAGACCGTTTTCCGTATTGGTTTGTTTGCTTACTGCGTTTTGATGATTCGTAAGGCATTAACGTCTTTGCCCATTATACCATTCCATACTATGACAATGACCGTACCGGTACGTGTAAAATATTTGTTGTATCAATATGAAGCTATCATAATTGAAATTCAAGTTCATAGTAAGGTCAGTTCTTATTCATCGTAAGGTACATGAATTACACTAGATGAATGTTAATACAAAATTGGTTGGTAAAATTATTCAATTTAATACATCGGCTTTGGCTTACGGCGCCTATTTTAAGCTAAGGTAGACCGGCAAAAAGCCAGTTGCAATATAGATCGGTAGTTGACGAAGACCTTTAATCTTGTACAGCATGCACAGTAATTAATTAGTGTCCTTAACAAATAATTCATCAATATATTGATTTATCAAGCTTCTATGGAGATCATAAGGTTAAATCTTAACTAAGGCTCTATTACCCTTTACTTTACTGCTGATAGCGTGATGAAAGCACGCTTTTGGCACACTTCCAGTGTCCTACCATACGATTTGCCTCGGCTGACGTTATTTGACGGGACTGTCAAAAACTAATTTGGATATTTGGCACTCCATGGTACATTTTGCAACTGGGACTATAGCCTCTGTCGATAAAATAAACTATTCCCCTTTTTCCAATTCTTCACAAATGCCTTCCTAACGAGAATTGTTAAGAAGTTCGGAGTGAATGCTATATGCGAAAGAATTTGTGACTTATACACTCTAGGTTCAAATAAAGATCTTAATCTTATGTAGACCTTAGGTAATTTACATAGAAATGCAATGACGTTGATAAATCAAGCACTCAAGCACTCAAATTAATTATCATAGGTTATAGGGTAAAGAAACAACTTGTAAAATCCTACAGTTAAGACTTTAAAAAACTCAAATTAATTAAATGTAAATTCACATTAAACCATCTCGGTAAACTACGACTTCTAAATTTGAGATGAGATTTGTAGTGTGACAAGAATGTGTGATGATGAAGATGATGATGATGATATAATTTAGAACCTAAATTGCATACCTTAACCGGTGAAATATGATTGAACTATAATAATTGTACAACACCCTATGTAATACCATATTTACGCAATAAAAAATTAAGAATTATAACATACTCAAAGCTAACATATTTCTAGAGTTCCATTAAACGACCCTTAAAATGCAAAACTGTAGAAACGAATATCCATTAGAGAAAGTCCTCCCAATCTGTACCTAGATTTAAGTACGAGTATCGCTACAAAAAAGACACACATCATACCCCTTTTCATATTACTAATATAAGTAACAGACTGCGGGAGACAGCGGCAACTAGAATACGGCGCACGACCATCGTATTTATAAGAACTATTCCGCAAAAACGCGCCGATATTATGAATCACGCCTCGAAACGAAACGTGAGCGTTTGTAAAACAAAATAAAAGCTTCGCGCATGCCATCGCAGTTACTAATAAATCCAGTTATCCCAACTTGTGCCCTCAGCCGGGTGTTCCGTCGAGCGGAGATGAATGTGACGGAAATGTTGCCATATGTGGTGGAGACGAGCCTACATTTAATTGCATAAATCCGCTACGAACGCTATATTTGTCGTAGTTTTTTATTTGGTATACTCAAAGTTATGGTTTTATTTAAATGTTTAGAAATCCGTAGTTCCATAAGTAAGATTATCCACAATCATAGGTAGATGTAAGTTTATTCATTTTATACATATACTTTTATCTAAATATGAGTGTAATGGAGTTTTCCGCCGTTTCTTCTACATAACAACACTTCTTGACTTGCAAAAATAATTCGGTAAAGAATATACTTTGAATAAAAATATTTTGATTTTGGTTTTGATAAGTATCAATTTCCAAGTTCATACTTAATTATTTTGACAAACTTGGTGTCGTGAAATATGTATAAAAAAATCGAGAAAACCACAAAGGCCAAAGATCTACTTATTCTCACGCGGCGTTTCCTTACAATATCTCAGAGTTTTTCCACCATTTAATAAAGACGTAGGCTACCAGACATTATTTACAAAAGGCGAATTTCACGCACTGCTAACGGAATACGAACGTGCTTTTATCTGTCCCTTGGGTACATAATTCCTAATACAGTGTTTACCGTGTTTATTGTTTAACATTGCACGGGTTTTAAGCACACAGTACTGATGTCATTTGTAGTGTTTTTATCTGGTTAAATAGTAAACCCAGATGTGTATCAGACACTAAAAAAATACGCGAAGACATAACTTAAAACTTACTATTTTTAAGATTCCTAAATTTGGTAAAGGGTGAATCTCCATTTACTTAAAATAAGAATAAATGTCTATCAAGCATTAAAACAGCATAAGAATAATTTAACTGTGGAAAAAAATTGGGAAAAAAATTGGGTGACCATAAAATCAAATGTTGAATATTTTAATAGTTACTAAATTAAATAAATGTATGATGCTGATTGTCGCTTATTTTAAACACATTAACCTTTGGAAATGCTAGTCAGACTTAAAAAAAAATAATTTAATTGGCAATTTATTGAGGATTGAGTATGGCTCTTAATGCTTAACTTTATTTAAGGAAGCCTCGTAAGTGAGCTTGCGAGCGACAACTAGATGATCTATTGCTTACTATTAAAGCCAGTTCTAACATTAGTGTAAGTTAAGTAGCCTAGGTTTATTCCATCAATAAGAACAAGCAATAAAAGATATCATCATTATCATCATCATCACAACCCATTAATGTCCCACTGCTGGGCACGGGTCTCCTCTCACAATGAGAAGG
>DWNR01004856.1:0-10563 GCA_018250455.1 Polygonus leo
CCTAACATTACATAATACATGACTGGGATACTGTCAAGCTTATCCAGACTTTAAAATCGGAATGGACGATGCTCTCCCAGAATAAGTTAGTAGGATCTGTGTGGACGTTGTCACAAAATCGTTTGCTTGGGTTTAAGCATGTTGCTGTATAAATTCGCGGTCGTCGGAAAATGTTTAATAATTTTTAAACTTATAGACTTAATATTAAGATCTATTATCATTTGAATTGCATTTTAAATTATTTAAAATATTCGGGGTGACGTTTGGGACGCAACTTGGTCGCTGAGCGCGTTCTATTGGTTCTTGGGAGCGGTGCACAGGAACAAAACGACGTAATAATTGGCACACGATTTGGGTTTACTCGTTAAGTAATTATATACTATTTTGCGATAGCTAAATGTTTAAATGGCTCTGACGCGTTTCCATTATATTCTTGATATATTTCACTTCAAAAATGGTATAGTATTCAAAAATTTAAGTAATTTTTTGAATACTATACTATTTTATTTTTTATCTGTTACAACGCTGTGTAGACAAATGTCCTAACATTACATAATACATGACTGGGATACTGTCAAGCTTATCCAGACTTTAAAATCAGAATGGACGATGCTCTCCCAGAATAAGTTAGTAGGATCTTTGGGGACGTTGTCACAAATCGTTTGCTTGGGTTTAAGCATATTACTGTATAAATTCGCGGTCGTTGGAAAATGTTATGCATTTTTGTAAAGAATGTCATAACAAGCTTAAATTCAATCGATGAGAGTAATAATATCTTAGCACACTAATACACCGTTATACTACTCTGAACAAAAAATCTTTACACTACTAAGTACAAAGACTGATCTTCTTAGGTAGGTTAGGTAAAGTAAAAAACGGCTTACCTTAAGTTAACACTACACAGCTCATACATCAGTTTCATCAGACTTACAAATATTAGACCGTATCTTATAAACCACTGAAACAATTAGCTAAAACTTACAGTTTGTGTTGAAGTAAATGTATGTCATAATAATCAGTCAAATGCGGATAGGACTCACCGCGTATTGTTCCGAACCGACTGTCTACAATTGAGTAAGTTTATATGTTAGACGAAAAAGGGGATGACGTTATAAGTGTATGACGATGGATTTTAGATTTTTTAATAAAATAATTTAAATAACTGTTTTATGTTAACTATTTGTAATTGTAGCGCCCTTAGTGACACACATATTCTGTAATCATTTCAAAAGTCTACACAGCTTAAGAGGTAAAGCCTTGTGACAGGTGGACGGATCCTTTAAGTTTAAATTTGAGGAACCCTAAAAATAATGGTAACCCTAATAATAAATAATGGTCATCATGTGATTAATAGTTATAGAGAACCGTGCCGTGTTGAATGATAATCTTCTTTTAATTAGAATATTCGTAGTCATACCGGTTAATCTTAGTTAGATTAATTTAAAACCATGAGATACTGGCAAGGATGAGAAAAATTAAAGTCAGTGGATTAATTTTAAATCCTTCCAGATAACTCGTAAGTTGGCTTATCACGTAACAAATCCGTTAGCTTACAGTGAAAATATAAAATCTTGGATAGAAAAGAAGTATCTAGTTATTTTCACCGTGGCACGGCACGCTTAACGTTATGAAATATTTTTTGAAAAATCCCGTTTTAATGAAACTTTTATCCTTGTGCATTATATGGTACAAACTGGCCTTAACAATTTGTTATTATAATAGAAGTGACAAGAATTAAAGGGGTTGGTTGTTGATTAGTATGAGGTTTATTGGAACATAGTCAGTTAATTACCCATCCATTACTTTCTCAATACTGTGTACGGGCCTCTCATAATTAGAATGCAGAATGGAGGCTTTATCAAAATGGACAAATATAAATGAAAGACATACCTACCTACATACCATTGAGACCATTTCCAGAAAATGGGCAGTTTAGGTTTGTGATTGAAAATGTATATCTAGGTTTCCAAACGATGTTTCCGTTGATATCAATATAATTCCAAATAATTAATAATTTCAAACATATACCAAAAATAAAAACAGTTTTATATAATTACTAGCGGACCCCGTAGACACTTTCCTGATATATGGTTTAATTTGCAATAAAATGGGATTTATGATGCTATATCTGTTAGAATAAGTTTCACATATGAGATTCTTTTAATCTAGTATTTAGTTTCGGAGATAAGCATGAAACATCGTGAAAGGAGATTATTATAAAGAAGATTGTCAATAAATTATTCCCGCTTCTTAAAACTTAGCCAAGTTTCGCATCTTAATTGTTTGGACTCTAATTTTAGATACAAATCTCCGCAGCCTATCTGTCGGTTGGCATTATACTTGAAGTTTAATTAGAGTGTTTTTTTAACTATAATTAGTTATCGCCAAGTGGTGAACTCATGTAATTCGACGGGGGAGATACTACGGCCACCCTCATAATCCTCCGTGAAGCAATTTATTGTGTTTCGGTTTGGAGAGAGTGGTTGCCGGCTGTACTCTGTGGTCAACGTTAAGTACGATTTAATCGTACTTGGGGATGATCACTTATGTTCATGGGCCGCAGTGACCAGGTCAACTGCATGCTCGTTTGCTACCTTAAGATGATAAAAAAAATCATATACATTTTATATACTTTTATATGAAAAAATCAAAAGTCTGTGTACAAATATTAAATTTAAGAATAAATTTATCTTGCAATTTGAGACTGAATCTCGAAAGTTTTGGTGGCGTATATGTTTATCTACAGAGATTACTTTCGAAAAATTATCCTTACGAATGCCGAAGAAACATTTCATAGCTAAAAACCTAAACATTATATCGGAAAAGATAAATAATAATAAAATGAACACTCTAAAAAACAAAAGTTTAATTATATTTTTGTCTTTCCAGGTATGTATTTCGCAGCCAATCCGTAAGTAGAAGTTATAGACGGGGATTAAATTACGACGTAGCAACTTCTGTCCATTGCATCTAACTTCGTCTATTGAAAGTCGGATAGCAATCAACCAGGCAGAGTGACAATCGTCTTGCAGTCAGATTGTCAAGCGCACGGGAGACTTGCTATGTGGCAAACTAGGGACCACATGATTTTAAGCATATTGGGGACCTGTTCTGTAAAATTAGAATACTTGTTTTGTGGTAAATATTAAGGATAACTTCTGGGAGAGACGTCTTACAGTCAAATAGTTAAGTGCTCACGAGATTGGCTAGGTTGTAGAGAGTAGGGACAAATATACTAATGAAAGCCGCATTCAATCAACCAAGATGATGGACAACTGTCTTCCAGCCAGGTTGTCAAGTACGCAGACACTTGCTGTGTAGAAACCACATCATTTGAACGATATTGGAAATCTGTTCTGTAAAATCAGGAGACTTGTTTTGTAAAGATTAGGGATAACTTTCAGGATTAGAATGTCGTCTTACAGTCAAATTGTCAAATGGATAGAAAACTTGCTTTGTGCCAGAGTTCTCTCTGTCAATCCCTCTGTCAAAAAGTTATCCCTTCTGGGATAACTTCCACTATTGATTGCCGGAAAGCAATCAACAAATGAGAGTCACAATCGTCTTGCAGTTAGATTGTCAAGTTCACAGGAGAACTGCTATTTGATGGAGTAGGGACAACATGATTTAAAGGATATTGGGGACCTGTCCCGTAAAATCAGAGTAAAAAAGAGTAGCATCAGAGCAAAGAAAATAGTAGCAACATTACCGGTCACTGCCGTCCGTGACATTCTGGGAATAAGATCCTGCTTATTATGTTTTAGTATAATATATGTGTATGTATAATAATAGGTTAGTTAATAATATAAATAATGTCTACAGTCTTGGTCAAATGTAGTGTAATTATCAAAATGTCCATGTCCATAACCAAAACAAAGCTTATTCTAGTTTTCTGTACCTTTTGCTTTCCTCGCGTCTACTTTATACTCTAACGCATTATCCTGCTTTGTAGTTCAGTAAAGTTGGTGGTACGAGCACTGCATAATGCTCTCGGAAAGTCTAAACTAGATTTTCACGTTAAGTTGGCATGGCGTCAGGTTTTAAATCAACTTCATATTGATTTAGCACTCAGTTCTGCCTCCCTAATTCAATTTTTGACACCTCTGTGAGAAATACGTGCAGTCATTATTTTGAATTCAAATACAGAAGTGGCAACGGTTTTACATTTGAGTAATAACAAAGATAAAAATGTATTTTCGCAAATTACTAATAATTTTATTTTTTTATATTATTTATTAGGTAATCCAACAGAGATATATTATACGTAATACTGACTATATAAATAAGTTTATAATTAGCCAAAAGAGGATTACACAGACAGGAAATAATTATATGTTTTAACACTTAAGAAAGTTTACCGAAATGATTATAATGTATAATTTTTGCAACTTGAAACGCGAAGTTGCGTGTATCTGTAATAATCTATAATGGCCAAATAATTGTTGCCACATGTATGATTGCCATCATATCATATACTTTGTTTGTTAGAGGCGTTATTACCAATAGATAAACTATATTACAGTGTTCCCTTGTGATGAAAACTCCTATAAAGAACTTACTTAATCGTTTAATACACAATAGACACACGCAAACTAAAATATTTCAATGCAAACAGAAAGCTACACAACCTAAGAAATATATTATACGTAGTACGTACAACGTAATATTTACTTTCACTAAAATATGCATTAAAATCAGTGGAAAAACTTAGCGTCTACAAAGAAAATAGCGTAAGAAGCAATATCCTGTTTTCGTCTGTTGTCTCTCTGATACGTACACTTACTGACATAACATAACATAAACTATAACTGTACAACTTTGTAATCTTGACGCTGTAATGTAGCTACAGGTATAGTAGGTAGTTATACGAAAGTATATCAAAGTTACAGTAAACCAAATTCAATACAGTCGTGTTAATCTTAATTGTTACTTAAGTAGTAATATTTATTGTTTCGACTTTCTTAATAAAAACACGGTAAAAAATTAATACTTCGTTATATCTCAAACCAGTACTGTAGAGCAATTTGACACAAAAATAAAGATTTATAACGAATAAGGAGATATTAGAAGTATAGGTACTCAACAGCTTTATAAGTCTCCCTGTCCTCATGTATACCGCTTATCCTGTCCGAGCGTGGGACGCTCCATGCATTATGCACCTGGCGCCATCTGCCTTTCACAAACTGCAACTTGCTCCGTCCCATCTTAAGCTGTTTGCTCGCCCCCTTTACATATGAATTGGACCCCTGTCGCATGTATGTAATCTGAATTCACTTACCTGACTTTCTTGCTCTGCGAAGTTTGAATTGAACATCAAAGCGTTAGTCGATTTCTCATGTAACTTTGAGACTTTATAATCGTATCTTAAAATAGTTCTGGTAACCTTTTACTTGGTAAAAATGTCATTCATGATTTATCTTCGTTCAGTGCTGGGCATGGATCTCTTCTTTCAATGGGCATTTTTACCATAGGCCATAGTTTACTGCGATACCCATGTTTAAGCCGGGATCAAAAGTCCACATGATAATAAATTTCTAAAGCGCTCAAGATTTCCAAAAGATTGATGATCAAAAGGACGATAGGATTTGAATCCCGGCATTGACAATAATAAAGCGGAATTTTACCACTACATTGTAACTGACTTGGTTATCATTACGCAAGTTCATTTTATTTCTTCGTAAATGAATACATATACATATTTGCATGAAAGTGTAATTTAATTAATTTATTATTTTATTGATTTGAATTCTTTATTGTACAATATAACAGTGCAATTTTTACCATATTTTTACAAATAACATTAAATAACTAAACAGAACCCCTAATAGTAACCGTAAAAATTACTTTATTTATTTATTTTTATTATTATAGTGTTTTATAAATTTTAAAAAAATGTTAAAAAAAATCCATCTATTGCCGCGGATATATTCATGTGCGGACCCCACTAAGTCGTAAAAATGAATAGTATTTACCAACTTTATACATGTAAGGTCAAAACACTGGCTATTATTATTATTTTTCTATCCAGATTCTCTTTCATTAATTCCTACTCTTATGTTTTTATTTCGTGTGTGAGAAAACAACCATATTGTTTAAAAAACCTTGGTTAGATTTTGTGTTCGCAACTACGTGGTATATTGTCTGCCTTTGTTCCAGTTCAAAAGCATTGTATATGAAAATAAAATGATACGGACCTTGACCCGACGACCAAAAGCTGAAAAGAAATATCACATATTGCGACACTTTACTACACTGCTGTTATATGAAAACTATTTTGCTACGTTATAGTTGTTTTTTATCGTATACAAGTAGCAAACGAGCATGCAGTCCAACTGATAGTAAGCGGTCACTGCCACTTATGGACATCAGTAATCATTCCCAAGTACAATTAAATCATACCCAACTTTGATATCAGATGCGTTCCTACTCCTAAGGTCTAAGATGTTCGCCTCGTATATAAGTATAGCCGACATCCATGCCTCTCAAAACCGAAACACAAGAAGAGCTTCATGGAGAATCTTACTTTTACTATAATAATGCTACAGACAAGTAAAATTTGTATGTAAAATGTGAGTTTTTGGTAACCTAGCGATAAAGAAGAGCTGCCTTTGAGTTTTTATTACCATTTTTTTCCCTACCCCGTAAGGGATTTGGCGTGAAGATGTGTGTGTGTGTGTGTTATTTTTATATCCTGAATCTACGGTGTTTATACATATTAGTATATGTAGACGTTATAAATAAAACTGAAATACATATATACATATAATGATTCCTGCGTTTTATAAACAGAGATTATAACTTTCTCACGCTAATTTCATTTTATAAGCAATTTTTGTTCTCTGATTCAAACATCTGATCCACTTTATTATTTTAATTAATTCCACCTCTAATAGGTGCCTAGAGTACGTGCTCGAGCTCTCAGAATTTAAATTACATTTTGGGGAACAATATTGCATATTAACACAGTATTATGACATCGTTACAGCATTACGCAATTGTGAGGAATAAAACAATAGGTAATATATGAAGTTTTATCCAATTAGGCTTTACATACAACGAAACATCAATACTAAGGGATGCGGCGCTCGAAACGCCGCAAGCGTTCCGCTGAGAGTCATTGTGACAACGTTATTGTTTTTCTCTACATTCTAGAGGCCAAAACATACAGGTGTCTAATTTGTACTTCAACGCTGGGATTTATTTAAAAAAGTACATAATTTTGTAGACATTTTTGGTGCTGGGGTAACTGACTATGCTACACGAACATCCTAAATTATACTCCTATTAATATACGAGTAGATCAAAACTTAGGACAGCAATTTAAAATATAATCTGTACCACATTTATAGTACGGTACGGTAAAGACATTTACCTAACTACTTGCCCGGTAGAGGTCTCATTGTGATGCCAACAGTGATATGATAGATACAAGTGGACACCAACAACGAACCTTTTAAACTTTCTACTTGACATCAAAAGCCTTGCTTATAATGCGTAATACAAATATTACAAAACAGGTCCCAAATAATGGATATAATATAGTTAAGAAAATAGTATGAGTAGTTATAATAGAACTACAAATTATATAATTTTCACCAAGAATGGAGTGCAAGATTATTAATTAAGAATTCTACTCTTTTACAAGCTTTTCTTTGTTGTACATGTCACTCAGCATAAAAGCCGCAATTCCCGGTCCGTGTGTTTCCGCGATCAATGTGAGACATCGTCTACATTTGGAGTGCAGCCAACTGGAGACAAGTATTAAAGTTACATCCAACCACTGACACTCCTCTCTTTGCACTTGTACATAAATGATACATCGTCCATTTTACATGTTAACGCTAGAGGGCGCTTTAGGAATTTAGGCAACTCAAACATTTGTATTCTTTGTGCTCGGGGAGTTAGGAAAATGAATTAAAATAACATTCAGGAAATTTCACCTTCTCATTGCAACGGCTTATTGAGAGAAATCAAAAGTGATTTCTAACCCAGTTCATACAACTCTCCACATTTTAGTAGTTTTTCAGTTATATGAAAATAACGTGAATTTGATTTTCATATACGGTTATATGTATAAACGAAACTTCGTTGAAACTAGTTTTTCCGACATTACGTACATAATTTGGCGAAAGTTTGCGCCTATTGTTCATATTATGATTCTGTATATTTCTCCTTATAACAGATATAAGGTGAAAAAATAACTTTAGTAAATACAAACTCTCTTCACATGACACCTAATTTTCAAATATTTGCCACTTTAAAGACCCATGTAATTTATTTGTACTATTGCCATATATTATTATGTTCCGTATCCAATTAACTAGTAATAGCAACTAATTAATAGATCTAAAAGATGTTGGCTACCCCAATGATTCAGCAATACGAATAATCTTTGATACATCTTAAAAGGGAATTCCCGAAGCGCGCCGACTTATTTCGATAAGATTGAAGAGGATCGAAGCGTAATTATTCTAGAAATTCGTTTCTAGTATTTCTCGTACATTGATGATCAAGTACTTAAGTATACACTTTATGAATTTAACGCAGATTTTAAAATAACCATACACGCTTCAGTTTCCTACACTCTTTTCGCAAACAATACTCAGCACTTGTACATAAATACGAGCACATCGTCCATTTTACATGTTATCACTAGAGATCGCTTTAGGAATTTAAGCAAAGTAAACATTTCGTGCTCATTGTGCTCGGAGAGGAAAATGTCGATTTGAAATAATTTCACCTTCACATTGCAACGATTTATTGAGAGAAACCGAAAGTGATTTCTAATCCCATTCATAACTGCAGTAATCCAGTTATCTGCAGGTAATACGAAATAGAATTTTCTATTCTAGGAAACTTCGCTCAGACAAGATTTTATGAAATTATGTCTAAAAATTTGCAAGGTGCAGGTTACGCTGCTGCTATAATAATTGATATGTGCATGTAACAATCTATAACAGATATACGTTGAGAAATTATACAGATGACATCTTATAAATAAACATATGCCATTTCACAACTCACAGTAATTTAGTTGACTTGCAGGATTATTGTCTATATTATTAATTAATAGCATCTAATTTAAAGATCTAAAAGATGGTGGCTACACCAATGATTCAGCAATACGTATATCTCTGATACGTATTAAATGGAAATTCCCGAAGCGCGCCGACTTATTACGATAAGATTAAACAGAATTGAAAGGTAATTATTTTGGAAATACATGTCAGGTTTTTCTTGCACATTAATGGTCATGTGCCTAAGTTTACATTATATCGATTTAAGGCAGATCTAAATATGACTAATCTACTTTCGGACACTTAAAAAATTACCCAAAAATTAATAAATTTTCTACAGATACGCTATCAAATCTATGATGTACTTGTAAACATTGATACCCTCTATATACCTTCCAAAAATCAATACCCGAAGCACACCTGCTCATTATGAGGTAAGCTTTGGATCTTAAAAGCTTTAACGGTGACGAACCGTAATTATTTTGAAAATCCGTTTTGTTTACTTCCTTACACATGGATTAAAAATTTAATGTTGATGTAGGCTACATTCCAAATTCCGGTATAATTAGATTCTCAGACCAACATGCCCAAACTATTTCCAGAGATTAATGATATGTCATATACTTAGTGCAGCAATGCTTATAAAACCAATATAACTATAAGACAGCATAACTTGTTGACCGATATACGACAGGAAAAACAAAGCCACCTCAGCGACGCAATAATAAACATTAATATCTTCTGAATTGGAATTCCCGAAGCGCACCGACTCATTACGAAATATTCTTTAGATCTTACAGGCTCCAACGGTAATGAAACGTAATTATTTTGGAAATCCGCTTCGCTTACTCTGCACATTGATTGCAAGATTTAACGTTTGATTGCTACTTTGAAAACAATATTTCCATCTGCCGTGTATGTAGATAGCATATGAGATTTTTACATGATTGTGCTGTGTATTCTCTACTTATAAAAATGAAAAGGATGCTTTTCTTTGGACACTTGCTGCAACCCCAAAGAAGCTCGTATTCCACCTGTTGGTAATTGGCTACTGTCGCTCATGGATATTTGAAATCAAACCCAAGTATAATTAAAACATACCTGAGATTATCAACAAAAACTTACCTGATTACTACACCTGAGGACTAAGCTGTTTGCCTCATGTGTAAGTATAGGCAACCACGACTCTCCAAAACCGAAACTCAAATATTGTTTCACGAAGAATTTAGAATATGGCCGTTGTATCTTTTCGGTCGAACTACACAATTTCTACTTGGAAAATACTAAATTTTATCTGTACACGGAATAAAATAAAGGAACCGTAGCACCAAGGGACACCGGTAATATACAGGGTGGATACTATAATACGACAATAAATTTAACTTTAAAAAATGAACCTACCCATTTTCCAAGCCTCCAACCAAATTTTCAATCAAATATCTTTAATACTTTAGGCACAGGGTCCTTTATTCATTTTTCAAATTTTTAACACGCTTTATCTAATATTAGTCCATCGCAGAAAATTTATCAATGGAGACATAATAAA
>DWNR01004857.1:0-10562 GCA_018250455.1 Polygonus leo
AGTGATTGTAGCTCGGATGGAGAAGAGCCTATGATGACCGCGTCATCTGCATATAGCAGGCAGTTTACCACTGAATCTTGGTTTGATGTCAATACTGGTGTCAACCTTGCTTGACACCAGTATTGACATCAAACCAAGGCGATATGTTATATACAGACCTTAATGTTTATTACTTTACCATATACTTTACAATACTATTCCCGTAAACAAATAAATCTGAATTATTTATATATGAAATATAAATGTTCTTCTTTATAACAATCTTCATCACTAACAATTTAATTTAACTAAGTTTTAAACTCAATTAAAAATTAAATTTAAATTTCTATTAAGTAATTCAAAAAAATCATTCATAATTAGTAATCATTCATAATAAGTGTCGCGGACAATTTATGATAATGTAATGACAATGTCACTACGACGTATTGAAACGTCACAGACTAAACAACACTCATCCTATAGATTGTCAATAACCTCATGTAGATAGATGCGGTTTTTGAAATTACCACAGACTATAAAAAAGCAATGACAGTTGTGAGGGTGGAACGAAACGTGCGGGTCCTAGTTCCTCACGCCGCCGCTGGTAGCGCTTGAGCGCCAGTCTTCTAGCAGCGGGCGAGTGGCCGGCTGCTTGTTGCAGTGCGCGGTGCGAACTAACACACACGAGTTCGCGGTCATAGGCTCGAACGAACATCGAATTCGACGGTCAGTGCGGTGACCATGATGATGGACAACGGGGTGTTAACAAATAACTATGACGGGTCTTACCCGGATGGATATATGGAACAGGAGGAGGAGTGGGAGCGCGAGGGTCTCCTAGACCCGGCTTGGGAGAAACAACAGAAAAAGGTTAGTTCAAAACACAAGCTGACAGACTAGTTGCGATGGGTAGGCAAACGAAAACTTGTGACAAACACGTAAAATAAAAAATAAGCATACCAATAAAATACCTATAAGTTCTAACCTTATCATAGTCGTGACTCATGATTGTGATGTTTATGTTTTCTCTTTTTTATACAAAAAAAAAGTTAATTCACGTATTTTATTTTTACATTTCTTCTGAACTATTTGTGGCCAATCTATACTAGTTGTTGGATGAAATAGAAATTATAGATCTATTTTTAGTGTGCGCTCGCCTTAAAATATGAGGTAGATAAAAAATATCTGATCTAAAATTTCACTGCGCCGAACTGGAATAAATAATTGTATTTCTCATATTTATATTCCAACTTAATATAGTAACTTATTCACACTATAATACACATTAATAATAATGTCACACTTGCTCACGTTTTCTTTGATAAATATTTTTTAATTATTTTAAAAAATATGAATCGGAAAAACGCGCGAATTTCTGAAAATTCAAACGGTGTTGCACATTTCCCGCCGCAAGTTGAAAGTAGATCGCGGCCGTGGACACTATTAAAAGATTTCTTGGAGCTTTTGGTGCGAGCGAGACGGAGGAACGGCGCGTCCCACGGGAGTGAACGGGTACGAGAGAGAGGAGTCGAATTTCCGTTAGTCATGTCCTAAAATGGGTCCAGCGCAGGCGCCGTTGAAGGCGCGGGCGACTTTGCGTCACCACGAAACCCGTATTTCAGGGAAACAGTTGCCTGTCGCTGATGTCTACGTAAAATGCATCTCGTAGGAAGTTTCATGAGAGCACAGCCTGTCGTGAAACTCTGTGGTCGGTGACGGTGCGACCGCTCTGACGCACCCTATGAGCTCAACCTGAGTGGAATGTCATTAACAAGTTACGAAAGCGCTCTCCATTTACAGGGACACACCTTTACATACAAATGTTTATTTCCGCGCTTATATTTTATGAATAAACTTCCAATCTTATGAAATTAACCAACGTAAGAAAATTTTCAGGGATTACCCCAAATTTCTTGTTAACAATAAAATAAAGATTATTCCGATATATGATATGTGTATGTTATACTTTCTTATATAGTGTGAATTTAATTTTGAAACATAATCACTTCATAATTAGTATACTAATGCTCAAATCTATTACTATGATTATAGTAATCTATATTATATAGTAATTATGTATATAAAGATACTAAAAATTTTCTACAATCTGTAAATCGCAAGTGTTAAAACGTTTTAGTTTCGGGACATGCAAATTAAGCGAGCTATTAGTGTGTGTTATGGTAATTTATGTGACGATTAAATACTGACGCATGTATCGTTAGTATCTCACAGCATAATTTAACAAACTATATTATAAATATATTAACTGAATACAGATATAACTGTATAGACCAGTAAACTAGTGAAAGTGAATGTAAAACTATTTGACATTATAGTTTGTAAGGACACTACGATGTAATATGGAACTGTAGATACACAATAAGAGGATAAACATGACATAGATGACGCAGTAGAGACGCAATTTAACGTGATTAACAAAATTGTTACTCATATTATTTGTTCTCAACTTCCGAAACCAAATTTTAACGAGAATACATACATACGATTTGTAATAAATTGAGAATGAGTCGTAGATTTGCCCTTCATAAGGATAACTTATCGAAAGATGAATGATGATCATGCTGTCTAGTAAAGCAAGAAAATTATACAAGAAGAGTAAAAAAAAAATCAAATTACCACATGTGAAAAAATCGCTAACTTATCGGCAAACCAAGTACGAGCTGATATAGCAATTATCTTTCACCTATTCAATAATTCCTTGTGCCATAACAAACATAATATTTGTATTGTATTGTTCTTAAACTTAGACAAAATAGGTATTTATGGAAGACTACCTACCGTATTACTCAGATACAACATTGCTTGTAAGAAAAAGAAAACATTCATTTTAGTCGGCATTGCGATTACGAAACATCGCATAAATTAAGTTACTCTAGGATGTAGTAGAATGTAGTCACAGGACAAACCCAATATAAACAAAGAGGCTGCGACACCCAGTGCATTGGCCGTCCGTGCATGGCGGGTCAATGTCGCGGCCGTACAACTTGAGAATCTTGAGATGCGTCTGCGGAAAAGTCGTCCGACCAGTCGCAACGCTACACCGAGTCCATTATCAAGTGGTGAAGAAGTAGGTCTTAGGGCTATAACAGTATATGGATCTACTCGATCCAGTTGGAGCTTCTGACCTTTGAGGAAAGTATTTGCACCTGGATGCTTCAAAATTATGAAATGCTTAACATTCAATTCACAAGCGGAATACAACGGAATAGCAAAACATATTACACCATTAAAAGTATAATTATTTCTTGGGGGTTACTTCTATAACTTAAATAAAAAAAAATATGAAAGTATCAACGAAATCGCTTAAATTTACGATTTTGTTTACTTTTAAAATGAATGGTGACATTTAATACTGAGATTTTAAAAGATGTTGCCATTAAACAATAACGTGAAACTCGTAAAAGCTCACAATTGCTAATAATAATTAAATATCTGAATTAATTAAGATTTTACGGTATAACCAGTTAACTACATGCAACTTTTTATAATTACGACCGATTAGGCACTGCGCAAACGTAACCACGTTAAAGTTTTGTACGTTAAAGTATTTGTTAAGTACAAATAAACGGCAATAAACTTAAAATTTAATTTTCATCTATTTAATGAAATGACGTTTCAAAAAATATATTTTTAGAGTGCCTGCTGAGACTAAGAATCGCTTGGATTGTCCATATCCAAAAAGGTAGAACAGTTCACATTCTTACGTAGTCTAATACGTTAGTTAATATTGCATCACAATAATAAGTACCTAAGTCTCCATAGAAATCCGTGATGACGCTGAAAAACACTGTTGGAAACCTAAATTAAAACCGGCATCGTATCTGATTGCAGTTATAGGACTCCGATACCACGTTTCCTGTAATGATAGCTCCTACCGGTAACAAAAATTTCAAAAATTAGCACCGCCTTACTCAATTAATTTTGGATTCAAAAAGGAGGTCAGTAGTGCTGCGATGTTTTCCCTGTTGAAAGGCATGCAAAAATGACAGTTCATCGTAAATTGATTGTGCATGATTCATTTTGTAGCAGTAATTACTAAACGTTAACCGAGGTTATTTGGTTGGCA
This sequence comes from Polygonus leo, assembly GCA_018250455.1. Taxonomy (NCBI): domain Eukaryota; kingdom Metazoa; phylum Arthropoda; class Insecta; order Lepidoptera; family Hesperiidae; genus Polygonus; species Polygonus leo. The sequence goes on from DWNR01004857.1 coordinate 4,067, forward strand.
ACATTATATTTGGGTAAAAATATTTCACGTCATTTGGCGACGAAAGGGATTTTACGTATACCATTGACTTTGAATATTTTATATTAACAGACATTTAGTGGCGGCGCGTTCAATAAAATATCTATAAATACAAAACACCGTATGTTCAACAGTATTAAATAAATAAAATTAGTCTAATGATGCCAGAAGTTATTCTGTTTATGTTGTTGATCATAATTTGGGCCGAATCTTGGGACACTACCATACACATCAGGTCCCACTAGAAATCAAACGTGAAAGTGGTGAGGACGCCTCCGGAACTGGTTCTCAATTTCGTAATTTACACAAAGCTACTAGCGATAGCTCTCTTCATAAAATCAAATGCATTTTCACTTATTTGTTTTCTAATTGGGTATTTATGTTAGATTTTATTCTATAAATTAGAAACTTCGAAGCGTACAATTTCGAATTTGTTTGTTTCATCAAATAACAAGTCAACGTTGCTTATTTACATGAGTAATGTTATTTGTTTTTTTGTCTAATAAAAATTTAGTTGGTTATAAATTGTAAACAACCAATTTTTTTTAATAATAGCTAGAGACTTCACATAATATAACATGTATGAAACTATTATTAATTTTACTATCTCATATAATTTAAATAAAACTTTTTTGCTAGTTAGGCGTGCGTTTGGCCACGATCTCGCCTTATGCTAAGTGATGATGAGGCCTTGAGAAAGCACGATCGCCTAGAAAATGCATATTCATCCTAGATAGAAGAATTTCTTAGTTTACGCTTGTCGAAAAACAATGACGTAGGTCTCTCGACTCTTTCACAGTCTGTATCTTCTGGATACAAAATCAAAATGACTCGGGATGTTTCGTTCGGGTGAAAGGAATATCAACTTGATATTGGGGATAGCCTGCCGTCCGCCTTGATGCTCGGCCATGCTGGACTGATTTAATATTTAATTTGTATTCAATATATTAATTGTGATATTGATTAATTGCGAACATTATGTGTGAATTATTTATGTAGGAGTAAGACCACGAATACAATAGTTTCAGTAAATTCCGTTAATGAGCAAAATTAAATAGCAAAAATGTTACTGCCATCAAAATAAAAGTACTAAACTAATGTACTTGGTCAACTAAAATATGAACCTATTCTAATGAGAAAATACACATTCTTGCACTAATTGCTATGTTGTAAGATATGGTCTTGTGTACAAGGCATTGCTGATGATGGCTGATAAATGATTAATACAGTGAATCATATTATTCATTACTTGGGATTTACTTGCATGAAAAATTAAAAAAGAAACATGCGAAAAACTGCCAGCATAAGAGGATTTCAACCAGTGGGTTGCTGGATACATTGAGCGCAATGAATTAAATAAAGAAAAAAAGAAGGTATAAACAAAAGGATTACCACGGATTTATATTTATGTTAATCCAATCCGTATTGCACGACTCGTTTCAACACGGGACTCAACCAAAACATTTGTTGCCAGTAAGCCGAAGAATTATCACCTTGGCATACCTCTCGCATATTTCCTGTGAATTCGAGGTCATTGACAGCGAATGACTAAAAACACATTCCCACAGGAATCCGATCAATGTTAAAATCAATAAATTAATACTAAATATTATCCATGGGACGCTTGGAAGTAAAATATTTTTCGAATTTTTCATATGACGTGAGTTCAAACTGAAGTCTAATTGCACTTGTAGAATAGACAAAGCTGATGTAGTAGGTATTGGCGTAAACAGAAAGTGTACGAACTCTTGGAAGTCATGGGAAAGCACTAATTAAAATTGCAACAATTCTAATTATACTTCTAAATCGACCATTGAAAAAACATGCAGCGCAAGCCACCGTTCGTAAAATATGTTGACGAAGTGTGATATCAGTTATGTAACATTTGACATGGCTATTTTTTCCTGCTCGTCGTTAGCTCGGTCTTGGCACGCGTTCAAAAACGAATGAATAGACGCTGCTCTGCAACTCTCAACTCTCTTGGTTTATATAAATATCTGCATTTTTATCCACAATTACTATGTTCAAATCGCTGTAAATCGGACCACGATTATAAATGGTTATAAAAACCTCCACTGGGGTACATCTTCAAATAAAGCTGTGTTTGCAACTTCCCCCATTCAAATTCGAACCTAGATTCTTAACCTTGCCATAGGCAGCTATTTCTAGTTGGCATTGTACATTTAAATATTTATATTCATCTGTTCTACATAACGCAAATATCCTATCTTGTTTCAAGATTCGAGAATTTTTCGACGGCGCTTTTAACGCTTTTCTGATTAAAACCATCTCTTTATTTACCCTAGTAAAACACGTTCGTTAAAGAATTTGCTATTAATAATGGCTTTTTTACTGTTTAAACAATTAGTATCGAATAAATAAATATGGCTCGAGTTCAATGACTCCTAATGACTAGAGCCAATTAGAGACTTATCGGTGAAACAACAAAACCACATCCCCGGTGTCAGGTGTTTGCTGAGGTGTCAGATATCACTTCCAGAGTTTAAGCCTTTTTCTCTGTATTTAAAAATGTTCCACAGAAATTAGGCCTATGTTGAAAGTGAAATAAAGCTAAAGTTATAGCAAGTACAAGATATTATATGCAGAACTTTTTGTACACTTCTAATGAGTTAAGCGAAAAGTAACTTGAATTATATAAAAGAAAATATTATTTCTTGAAAGGTATATGGTTTCAACCTCATATTGATAATAAAGCGTATTATATTTTACTATATTTTAATTATATACATAAAATACATGTACACTTCTGGGTGCTAAGCTAACCTATTCAATGAAAACAAATATTGATTTTGACTAAGGTAGTTGTTATTTGGAACATAATCCTGGTTTCCGAATATCAGACCAAGTAGCTCTGCACTGCGTAACTAGTACATTTAGCACTTCATAAAATGAATCATTCATCTAATTTTCTAATAACCTGTTCTTAGAGAAATAAACTTTCTAAGCGAAATTTAAGTTTATAAAGTAGAAAGAAACTTGATAGTGACACATTCATTATTCTATTAGAGAAACAGCAAAGTATCGGCTAGATATAAAATGATCCGTCCTTCTAGGAAAGAAATCTGACAAATCGTATTATAAGTAGTATTCTTAAATTTCTTGGTATACTGGCAGTGTATCATATTGAGAAAATGGCGTAAATTTCCTCATCATTACTACGGATATCCATCTAGAATAAAATTACTCATAGTTTTTTTGTAAAAACCACAGACGACGACATTGGTTACGTACCGAACAAACTAACAGAGTAACAGACATGTTGGTACACTCTTACCCACGTCAATAATATCATTTTAAGTGGACCGGTTCTCGCGCGGACAATTCTAAGTATGTAGATCCCATAAATTATAGACCTCTCTACGTTGTTTAATTTTATATATAGGTAGTAAAAATACTTCATATCTAATCTTCAAAATTCCGTACTGAAGCTTTAGAATCTGAAATCTTCAAGGTTTCTCAAGTTTCCGGTATTGAAACCAACATTAATTCTGATTAACATCGCCAAGAATTTACCCATATAGTCCTAATCTCGGTGTGATGTATGGTGCACAGGCTACGTGAATAGAGGAGAATATTTCAACGTTATCAAGCCCTGTCTCGTTATTTCTTGATTCTGTTGTGTTTCAAAACGTGGTTGTGGAGATAGGCACAGGTCGCCCACTCGTTGCACCCAGGTGCGTCGAGCTGCGTCCACGTCAACCTTGCGTTATCGTTACCTAATTCTCTTATTCTGTTTACATTTTCTTAGTTCCGTTGCCGTTCACGCTTCACACGATTTATTATCACACTATGTAAACATTATGCTAATGATGAAGTTAAAAAGGTTCATGATAATTTACTATCCATAGAATATAATTAACATACATATGCTGTACAAAATATGCGAATGAATTCAACAACAGTAAACAGTTAGTGACAGGTTACTAAATATACTAAAATAGTGAGGTAAATAATATGCTAGTTCTTTTGGCTCCTAGCTTTTGCTCTTGACTGAGATTGTCATAAAAATAAAATTGATCATAAAGAATGTTTGAATTCCAACCAAACGGACAGTCAGACGTGATCAGATCATCCAAACTTACAGTAGCACTGCAGGCAACCGTTGCCAGCGTCGTCTATTTTCAGCCCTGTCCTTACACCCACGCAAATTGCTTACACTCACTTGCTATTATAATTAGAAAATTGTTGATACTACATCTATTTCTAATCTTCGGCTTTTGACTCCTATCCATTAAAGTGTTGGACAGATGCAATAAACCTACAGAAATCAATCAAAAATCGATACAGCGAAACGCTCACGCAAGTTATTAATCCAACGAACACGTCCACCTACGGCAGATTTTTTGTTTTGTAGTGCATTATTCCAATCGTATTTAATCAAAGTGCATTGTATAACACAATATATGTTGCTGTCCTTATCACGCTCACGAGTATCGACTGCGATAATCTAGAGATAAACCCAGCAGCCGTGCGTGCGAACGGCCGAGGGGGCCTGTCTTTCAAATTATTATTCGTCGACTTCCCCCGTGTAGTCGCGGACAGATAATAGACTATCACACCGGTTCAAAGTGCGAATCCAGTGTAAATACTCGTACAGCTGTTCATGTTAAATATATTTCTGCTGATATAGCTACACAAGTAGCTCTATTTGGTTCAATATTAACGGTGTACGAAGATAAGCGTAGGAGTGATGAGTGATGACGCTGTAATGAATTGGCTCCGAATTAGAAACCTGTCATGTTTGAAATAAAACTGATGCATTTATTATCGCATTCCTATGGTGATTGCATTTCGGTTCGATATTGAATTTTTCTCAATGATTCCACCAATTCCTTGATTTTCGAATATAATGTAATGATTGTAAAAGTTTTTTATGCAACGATACATAAGCCTCTTTCGACCCTAATTTTTTCGACAAATTCGTGTGGGTTCTTTCCGTCAACGAACATAATTTAAATATAACTCATAAAAAACGTTTTGTTGAAATTAAATTGTGATACTCCTTCACGAGTACACCTACACTCAGGCCAGCAATGAATGCAATGCAGTCACGATGTTATGTTCCACTTAAATGACTGGTCATTCAAGACTTGCAGGCGATGATTTTCAAAATAATTGACATATCACGGAACTCTCAACCAACAATGCGATTTATAGCGTGGACATTGAATTATTCTCGTAATTTTATAACTTACTAGTTTCAGTAACGTCGCCGTCCATATTTAAAATTAAAACTAAACGCTAGAAATATACTTATTGGCCTTTTAAATTATCGTAGCAATGGCACACGATTTATTCTTTATATTTGATTTTAACCTTACAGTAGTAAAGTATTTCCTAGTTTAAGTACAAGTTTAAAGTTTTTGATACTTTTTAAGTAGTTTGATGCTTCATCAAACGGGTGTAGTCAGACTTTAGGGTATGACTATAAAAATGTAAAATCATTATCCGGATGTGCCCTAACGTTTATCCCAGAATCAACTACTCTGATGAATTTGAAATACCTTAATATAAATGTTTGAATTAAATTACAAACATAATACCACAAAAAGCTCCAAATATGAAAGATATAGTAAATCTCATAAATTCTGATTTTTATATAAACAAGTTATCAATTTTTATTGCACGGTAAATCTTATTTACGTATAGACGAAAGGTATGAACTCGAAACGTATATAATTTTATAGTAGGTAATTTATATTCCGGTATAGGATTGCAACTGCACTGAATCGTTCTGTTTATCCGTAACGATGCATGCTCATCTCACATTACCAATCCTAAAGTAGAACATAGACTAATCTCCCATACCTATTCATTGTATGACAAATATGGAGTGCCGCAAATTCAGAGACCGACAGGAAGTCTGGATCATGCCACTGTTTCCGTTATGTAGTATGACACACTCCCATAAATGTATATACAAATATTAAAAACAAACTTTTTGTTTATCATCATTTAGTCAATTTACTTAGTATTAGTCAATTTACTTATGTAAGCATAAACAACAAAAATTTAGGAAAGCCCGAGTGTAATATGGTAAAAATGTAGTCATTTGCAATCAAACTTCATGGAATGACCTACTTACGTTACCTGTAACTATCGCTAACGTCCAAAAAGTGAAGATAGAAATATGTCCTAATTGAAACAAATAGGTATTTGCGCTGTAAGTATAACACCATCGTCACCACCACCAATGTATAGTTAAGAGAAAATATATTAAAACAATAAAAAGAATTAAGTAGCGTGTGATTTTGTTGGCAAGAGCTGTCAAGTCAAAAACAACTGGCACATATTCCATTCGTTACTTTTGGATATCTATCTATCTATACATATAATAAAGCTAAAGAGGGTCAAAAGTCTGTACATGGAATGTATTCAAGAAAGTTAGCTGGGGATACTTAGAATCGATAACAGAACACGTTCCAACAGTTTTTAGAATTTTTGTCTGTTTGTCTGT
>DWNR01004858.1:0-10561 GCA_018250455.1 Polygonus leo
GTTAATCAGTTTTGCATTTTATATATATATATATATATATATAGATATAAAAATAGAAAAGATAAAGATGGACAAAGAAGAATGTAGTATGTGGTAATTTGTAAGATCTTAATTCCCTACAACAATTAATATTTAAAAATATATTTATTGCTTATTGCGTTACTTACTTAGCCTGCAGTTTGGGTTTCTCAGCATCTGGATCGCTTATGCTACTACTTCGTGAGGTTTGACTACGTTGTGTATCGAAAGTCTGTTCCTTTTCAGAACTCGTGGACGGTAATTCAGAAACAGTGTCTTGACCAGAAACGTCTAACATGGAATATGACTTTGTCTTAAATTCTTCTAAAGAACGTAAGCTGTCTGAGAGTCTCAATTGTAGTGTATCTCTTTCTTCCAACAATTGTGTAAGTTCCATTGTGAGTTCCTCACATCGCACATCTCTTTGATGCAACATGTATAAGGCTAAATCTAGTTCTGCCCTTGGGACAGCATCGAGAAGATCCTTATTCAAAGGATTCTCTGTTTTCTCACTTCCTGCATCAGGTTTTGCGTCAGAAGCAAATGATACATGTTTCTCTATTTTACTGTTCGAGTTTTTAATTATGTCTCTCAAGTTAAATATTTCTTCTTTCAATGCCACGATGTCCATCTCTTGGTTTTCCAACATTATTTGCGTTTCTGCAGATTTCGTTGAATATTCTTCCAGAGATTTATTCAAATCGGTAATTTTTTTATTGAGATTAGTGCACTCTATTATTTTATTATTTAACGTTTCTTCTAACATATTTTTATCGTGTTCTAACGTTTTTATATTTTTCTCATAATTATCAACAGTATCATGCATTTTTAGTCTTAAAACAGCTAACTCTGATTCTTTTTCAAACCCTAAATCTTCAAGTTTCTTTTCATAGTCAAGTAACTGTGACCTAACATATTCAAATTCATCTGTTCTCTGTGCTAAGGCATTCGTAAATTCATGGGATTTTTGGTATATTTCACTTTCTTTTTCTCGAATTTGTTTGTTTAGATCGTCTATTTTCAATTCAAAAGTATTTTGAAGCTCTTTTATTTTTTGGTTGAGGTTTTCATTGATTAAATTAATATCCGAAATCTTGCTCTCATAAGTTTTACTCATTTGCTCCAGATTTTCTGCGACTTTTTGATTTTGCAACGTAAGTTCATTAATAATTTTTTCGTACTCTTCACGTTGAGATAAAATTTTATTTTCATGCAAAACTTTTTCGTCCTCCATATCTGATCGTAGAAAATCTATTTGCTGCATTAAATCGGTATATTTGCCTTGCAAGTTAAGGAGATTTTCCTCTTTTTCTTGGATTTTATTTTGAAGTGATGAAACTTGTTCCATCATTATTATTTTGTCAGTTTCCTCCTGGTTTGAAGACTGCATTTTATCTAGTAATTGTTCATACTTCGATTCAGACGAATTAAGCTGAGTTCGTAATTCTTCTTCAATTTTTTGGAATTCTGTTTCTCTTTGAGCTAAATGCTGTTTCCACAATTCAGCTATTTCATAACCTCGTTGATCAACAGCACTCGATACTGAAGCTCGTAATTCAGCAACCGTTGACAACAATTGATCATTTTCTACATTTAAATTGTTTAATTTTATTTCATAATCTTTAACTACTACTTCGTACTCCGTTATATTTTTAACTAATTCATAATTTTTTAGTTCCAAGGTTTTGATGGTTTCCTCCCTTTTTTCCAGTTCACTTCTCAAATTTATACACTGATCTTCTAATTTTTTACATCTTTCTTCTAAAGAAATGTAGTTTATTTCGAGTGACTCAGGACTTTTTGCCTGTTCTGCAGCTGTTACTACTTTTAATTTTATATTCTCCAACTCTTCAGTAAGACAAGATATTTTATAATCTGCACTGTCTGCATATTTCTTTTGACTTTCTATCTTCTCTTGCAAAGTTGATATTTCCACGAGTAAATCGTTTTTATTTTGTTCTGAAATTTTTTGACTCTCTTCATTAATAGCTTTCAGCTCATTTAGATTCTTCAAAGCTTCTTCATATTGATTTTTAAGGTCGTCTAAACGCTTTGCTAAGGAAATGTTATTTTTATTTAATTCTTCATTTGTATCCTGGAGAGATTTCACTTGTATATTTTTATTTTCACACTCGTCACATCCCGTTGGACGATTTTTTATCTGTTTTTTGAGTATATTTAATTCTTCATTCATTTGAACAAGCTGTTTTGATAGGTCTTTATTTTGTAAATTCAGGTTGTCAGCTATGACTTGTAATTCGTCATTTTCTTTCTCAAGCTTTATTATATCTTCTTTTTGCTCTACATTTTTAACGGAATGAACAGGGGACGTAGTTGGAACATTTGTATTATCTTTAATTTCTCCTCCCCATTGCAAGGAAGAAAGTTTATCGTTTGCTTGCTTAAAGTTATATTTCCATAATTGCACTTCATTGTCCATTTTTTCTTTCATTTCCATTAGACGATCATTTGCATTTTTAAATACTTCATTTTGCTTTTTGAGAGCTTCCTTTTCACGTTTTTCTTTCGTCAATTCGACATTTAGTTCTTGAATCTTTTTCTCCAATTCTTCAAGATTGTTTGATATTTCGCTCTCTATCGCCATATCCAACATAGAAGCCTGCGAGATTTGTTTTGAAATGTTTAATTCATTGGTCAACATGTCATTAGAAGCTTTCAATTCTTTTAATTTCTTCAAAGCTTTAATTAATTTTGTATTCGTTACTTCTAAATCAGCTTTCAATTTTAGATTGTCCTCGCTTAGTTTTAAATTCTTTTCATTTAAGTGAGATATTCCCGGCGTAACGTCAAGGGGATCTTCATTTATGTCTACACCCCAACCTTCCTCAGAATTAAAGGGATCTAAATCTTCTCCAGCGGGTTTGTTATCATAACAAAGGTAAGATTTCTTAGAAACCATCGGAGGTTCTACAAAACCTTCTTTTGAAGTACCTGCTTGTGGAGTTGGTTGAGATTGCGACATTGCTGATGTTTTCTTTATAGCAGGCGCAGGCTCTGAAGAATCATTTTCGTCTCCAGTAATTATTTGTGCCTGAAGCGCAGATACATCGAACTCTTTTTGGTTGTCACTAATATCTTCAATAGTAGATGAAATAGTTAAACCCTCAGTTTTAGGAATGTTCATTTCGAAAAACAGTTTTTTCTTATCTATTAGTTGTTGAATTTGATAATCTTTATATTTTAGCGATCCAGTAAGCTCTTCATTAATAGACATTTCAGAATTAAGTCGAACCAATTGTGTCTCTATTTGCGAATACGCATCCTGGAGTCGATCGTTTAAATCAGATATTTTATTCTCCAATGCTATACACTTAGCTGCATTATTTGATTGCAATGTTTGTATTTTATTACTCAGGTCTATAATTTCCTCATTCTTACCATTTATTACAGAATTTAAATTGTTAATCTCACTTATATACTGGTCTGTATAGTCTGGCATTGATTCCTTTGTTTTTAAGGTAGATTCTTCCATTAATTTCTGATTTTCAGTAGATATTTCTCTCATATTTATGGTAAGGTTTTCCAAATTATTTTGATATTCTTGAATCTGGGATTCTAATTGCGCCTCACGTTCACATAACTTCTCGTATTTTTCGCTTATTATTTTCTTTTCTTTAATTGCATTTTCTATCTGCGTATGGAATTCAAACTCCAGTTCATCCATTTCGGTTTTTCTTTTTTCTACGAAGGTGTTATTTTCGTTAGTTAATCGTTTTACTGTAGCTTCAAGTTCTTTCACGTTTGACTGGTGCATTGTTAACTCTGATTCTAGCGCATCAACTTTATTAGCCTTTATTTCTAACACTTTACAATAATCTTGCAGATCCGAATAAGTGTTTTGCAATTCTAAATATTCTTCATTGGCAATTTGGAGTTTAAATTGTAATTCTTGATTCTCCATATCTATTTCATACAATTGTTTTTCTATGAGTCTATCGTTATCCATAAGATACGCTAACCTCGATACTAGTTCATCCTCTTGATCTGAATATTGGCTATAGGCTTGTCGTTTTTCTCGTAACTGATTATCTAATTGGTCGGCCTTACGTTCCAACGAGTGCCTGCTATCTTCCATCATAGATACAGTCTCCTCGAGTCGGCTGATACGATTTTTATACCTTTCAAGATCAGATTGCAGATTCTCTATATAAAGTTCACATTCTTGAACTTTAGCACTATGGCCCAATTGTATTTGGTTTAACTTCTCCTCCTTGTGTTTAAGTTCATTAGATAATTCATTTATATAAGACTGTTTATTATTTATGTCTGCTTCCAGGCAAGAAATTTTTGTCATAAAATTAGAATTATTTTTCTGCTCGACATCATATTCTGCTATCTTATTACTATAAGACTCAATTTGAGCTTTTAATCCAGTATTTTCCTCCTTTATCAGATATAATTCCTTATTCAGTATGTCAAGTGTCTCATTTACTTTTAAAACTTCAAGTGCTTTTTCTGAAAGCTCCTGTTTCAGTAAATTTATTTCTCCATCTATCTGATTTTTCTCATTACTAATAAGATTTAATTGTTCTTTAGCTTGCGTCAATTCCTCTTGAAGGATTGGAATATTGTCAACTTGTGAAAGTAAATCTTCTAATTTTTGATTTTTTGATTCATTTTCCTTTTGTAAATCATTGAACTGACTTTCCAAATCTGCATACAAAGTAGACTTTTTCTTTATATTGACAGCAAATTTCTTCAACTTTTCCATCAATTCCTTGTTTTTGTTTTCCATTGCTGTAAGCTGTTCATTTAAATTTTTGTTATCAATGTTGACACGTTCTACCTGTTCTTTAACATTTTCATATTTTTTCTCAAGTTCTGCAAATTCTTCATCCCTTTGTTGTAACAAATTTCTTAACTTTTCATTTTCAATTGACTCCTTTCTTAACTGCAATTTTATTTCATGTATTTCTTCATCTTGCTCTTTTGCTTGTATTTTAACCGTAGACAATTCATCTAAGTGTTTTTGATGTTGTGTTTTCAATTCATTGATAAGGGTTTCTTTCTCCTTTACTCTCTCTTCCATATTATTTAATTCAGCTTCGAGTGTATTACTTCTTTTTTCACAAATTGCGTTCATTGATGCTAATTGACCTTTTTCTTCATCTAAAGTCTTTAGTTTATCTTCGTAGTCTGATAACGTTTTTTGATACATAGATATTTGTTTATTGAGTGATTTAATTAGTTCTATATTTTGATCTTTTGCTTTTTCTTCTTCAAGCAACTCAATAGTTGATTTAAGCTTTTGTGATACATCATTGAGTTTTGTTATTTGGTTAATTGATTCATTTATTTCTTTATCTTTCTGTTGCAACGTTTTAACATAATTTAATATTTGTGTTTCATATTCCTTTAATAGGTTTTCTAATTCGTGTATTCTTGTATCGCGAGCATTTATTGCAGTGGAGTATTCATGACGTAATTTCTTCATTCCTTCTTCTATATGTTCTACATTTGTCTGTGCTCGCTCTTGTTCTAATTCTACATTTTTATCAATTTCTAGTTTAAGTTGATTATTTTCATCAATTAATTGTTTGATTTTTTCTTCGTAAGATATACTGTTTTGTAACAATTCTTTTTGCTTTTCTTGATGTTCTTCTAAAGAAAGTATTTTCATTTGGCAATCGGCAATTTCTGCTTCTCGTTCCTTAATGGTATTCTTTAATTTTAAAATTTCTTTTGTTAGCTGTTTCACAGATTTAGATCTATTGACTTTGTCTCCAGCTAACTTTTCATCTTGACCTTCGCCCATCAAATTATCTACATTTTCCTCCAAACTTAAAGGTTTTACTATTTCCACAGTTTCTTTCATAATTTCTAATCTTTCATGCTTTAATTCTTCTATTTGTTGACTCAGCTCTTGATTTAAAGATTGAAGATTGGATTTTTCTTCATTTAATAATTTAATGTTACTTCGCAATGATTCACATTGTCTATTTAGTTCTAATATGTTTTCGTGCAGGGATTCATTCTCTAGGGATATAGAGTTCATCCTATCCATTACTTCCTGGCGTTCATTAGTAAAAAGTTCGACTTTTTCATTTAACTCTGCACTCTGTTTAACCAAGTTTTCTATATTGTCATCACATGGGCGTAAGTCTGACTTATAGCTATCATGCAAATCAGCACCATCAATTTTATCACTATCGAGGCCCTTATTATATTCCTCTAGTTCCAATTTCTCTTGTGTTGTTAATGATTCCACAATTTCTATTGATTCAGCCGAGCTCACCTTTTCTGCGCTTAACTTTTCAAGTTTATCTGTTAATTCCATATTTTCTTGCATGTAATTCTCCAATTTATGTATTAATTCTTCTTTTTCTCCTTGTAAGAATTGAATGGTTCCAAACGACTGTTCCTTATCAAGTTTTAGATTATCTATGACAAGTTCTAATTCTTTTTTACATGCAATGAGTTCATCTATCTGTTCTTCTAGTTGCACTGATTTTATTTCTGAGCAGACCTGTTCATTTTTAAGTTGAGACAAATCGGCAAATTTGTCTTCTAGTTCAATATTCTTCTGTTGTAAAACATGTAGTTCTAAAAAAATATACAAAATTTTAAAACAGTATTTACGAATATAAAAGAAGCAAATAACAATATTGAAAATTAGTACCTTGAACCAAATCGAATTTTTGAGTTTCCAACAAACTAATTGATTTTAATCTTGCCTCTGCCAAGTTTTCAATTTCCACTAGTTTTTTGTAAATATCTGACTCAGTTACTGAAATCGATAAAAAAAATATGTAAGTCTAAAATTTTAATCATATAATTCAATTTAAATTAGAATCATGAACTTCATCGTAATCCATATGCTAACACAAGTAATTTCGATTTAAAATATTCCAGGAAACTGCCCTTGTTACTCCATTTTATAGTTTTATATATAGTGACTAACGGGCATGTTGAGGTCCTGAATGTGGCCATTTGTAATGAACCTTAGATAGTAGTACAGTCCTATTTGAGGTTAACCACGCGTGCGTGTGAGGTTAACCACGGCAGCCGCCTTTGAGGACTGATGTGGTCGACTCTTAGGAAAGTGATAAAAAATTTATTTTATAATATTAAAGATACACTTACGCCTTCCACTATCATAGTCAACTAGATGTAACTGCAAATTGCCCTTTTCCTCTTCTAATTCAGCAACTTTCTGAGAAAGCTGGTGTAACTCTTCATTAAGTTTAACAATTTCGGCGTTAGAATCGGAAACTTTACTAAAATTGTCAATAGTCTTTTGCATTTGTTTTACTTTAAGCTTTGACTGAGATTTCACCTTAATCATATTTTTGTTTGCTGCTTCAATTTCTTCGTTCAATGTAACTATTTGCTCTTGCGCTGCTTTTAACTGGTCTTCAAGCTCTCCTATTGACATAGGCACTGTTTCAGAAGATATTTCAGGGTTTATTAACAGCTTGTTTGATGTTTCAGTCTGTATTAAATCTATGACATCAGTACCAACATCCACCCTCTCCACAGGTGACTTATTTAGTGATTCAACACATGAACGTAATTCTTCAATGGTAGCTTCTTTTTCTACGATATTAGATTCAAGTTGTGATATTAACGAATCTTTTTGTGATATTAAGTACTCTTTCTCTAAGATATCTTTATTGAGTGATTGTAACATTATTTCCAATTTTGCACTATCAATTTTAGGTCCCTTTTTCTCTGGTTCATTTTCCGAGGATAAATTGCTCCAAGGAGATTTGGATTTAGTATTTCTACTTCCTTTGCGATTAGAAACTGGACTACTTTTTTTAGCAGATAAGTTGCTAGAAGATGTTTTAGATTCGGGATTCATAAGAGCAAGCTGATTTTCAAGATCTTTATTAGTCTGTCTCAGTTGGAAGTTTAATTGTTCGAATATTTCAATTTTTTTAGTTAATGCTGCCATTTCAGCTATTTCAATTGTTCCCTTTTCTTCTTCTTCTAAATGTTCTTTATCCTCATGTTGTTCTTCAGTCAACTGGATATCTGTTTTAGATAATCTTTCTATTTTCTCCTGTAATTCTAAAACTTCCTTATTTTTTAATTCCAACTCCTCAGCTATCTTAGAATGGGCCAAACTAATTTCAAATCGCGAATTTTCCAAAATAGTGTTCGCTTCCTGTAGGCTGTTAATTTTATAATTTTTTTCCTCTATTTCTTGTGTTAACCTGGTCCTTTCATCTTGCCATTCTGTCTCCATTGCTGCAAAATTCTTTTGCATTTTTATCATTTGCTCTCTTGTATCTTCAAGCAAAATCATAGAATCTTTTTCTAAAATAAAAAAATATATATACCTTAAATGTTGCACAGGAAATAGTATAATAATAAATAATCTTCAATACCCTTACCCTTTTTACTTAAGTTGTCAGATATAAGTGTAGTTGCCTTATTTTTAGCTTCTATTATCTGATCTTTCTCATTTATTTTTTCCTGTAAATCTAATATTGTAGTCTCCATTGCTCTCATCTTTACTTGCATGACACTTAATACATTTTCTTTTTCTTTGATTGTACTCATCAATTTTACAACATCTGCACTATCTGAAGTCTGAAATAGAAAAAATATTTATGACCTAAAGTACATCATATGTAACAACAATTGTAAAAGTAAAATTTATATTTACCTCTTTCTTAACCTCAGTGGTAACAGATGTATTAGCGCTTGTTGACTCCTTTTTACTCACAAATGTAGACTTTTTTGCTGGTCTTTTGCTAATTTCTTTATATTGCTTTATCCTCTCCATTAGTAGTTCTTTTTGTTTTAAAGTGTTTGCTAAACTTTCACTGATGCCAGGGACTGTAATTGTAAAGATATATCCATTAAGCAACTTATTTGTGTAGAATTGTGGGGCAATTATTTATCCTACTAATCATTGTGAAGGTCCATTTCTGATTGTATAAAATTATATGAATATTATAATAATTTAAACATGACATGATTTTTAGTGAATGAAAACATCCTGTGGAAAGCCACAAATGTAAACGATTAATAAAGATTGGAGAATTCTGGAGATGCGGTGAAACATAATCATATGCATTAGTGGGACGAACAGTAATAGGCACTGATGATGGTAATGGAGGTTTAAATTGAGTTTGTCTTAATTGAAGTATTCTTATAAAACATTTCATCTTACTGTTTAAAGCATCCTGAACTGACATGGTAGATCTCTCAGTTGCCACAGAGTAACCAGTTCTCTCACTCACGGTGGTCGCCATTTCAGATGATGTATCATCAATATCCTCATCTGTTTGAAGTTAAGATATAGTTGTTGAAGTATTACTTTCATTCTGATTTAAAAGTAAACAAATGAAACAAAAAACGAATTATGTAATATATTCTTAACAAGCTGTGCCCGCGGCTCCGCCCGCTACCCCTCCTTTTAGGGGTTGAATTTTTATGGCCTAAAATCATGCCGCGGGTCTTCTCGCCGAATTATTCAAGATTGCATCAAAATCCGCTTAGCCGTTTTTACGTGATGCGCAGTCAAATAAACAGACAAACAGATAAACAGACAAACAGACAAAAATTCTAAAAACTGTTGGAACGTGTTCTGTTATCGATTCTAAGTATCCCCAGCCAATTTTTTTTAATATCTTCCATGTACAGACTTTTGACCCTCTTTAGCTTTATTATATGTATAGATTAAAGCACAAAATACAATAGGTACTTGGACAAGGACCATATGTCCATATGTGTATTGCATAAATTTATCTTTATTATTTCCAAAATAATATCTGGCTTGATAATTTTATTATCACAATGTTCAGTGTTTTATTACTTATTGTTGTTACAATATTGATGTATCTTCCAGGTACTCTTATATAATCTAAACTTGCAAAAGGCATAAAAAGAAAAAAAATATAAAAAAGTTTTGAATATAATAAAAAAAAACATGAGGTCTTAAAAGTAATACAAACAATAAAAGGCTGTTACAACGAAAAGCAAGCATAATCAATTTTCACTACTGGATCAATAACTGTACTCATAATTTAATTACCAAAAGGTTTTCCCAATAGCTCTGCGGCAGCTTTCCGATGTTCTTTGATACGTTTGGACACAAGGGCTGCATTTTCCAGGCACTTTTGAGCTCTTTCAAATTTAATTTGCCTCTCAGATGTTGATGTGTGTTGCTGTAGAATATAAATAAAAAAATCTAAAATAACTCTTAAATAGGTGGTAATTTCTAATCCATACCTACATTTTCATGGATTGAAATCTATAAAGCATAAGTTGCTAATATAAACAAATACATACAGCGGTCAGTTTTAGAAAAGAAAAAAAATAGAATTCAGTTCAAAAATAGTATTTATTCTTTCTTTTTAATATGGTATTATGTGAAAGACAATACATTGAGGTACATTGACATTCATTAATATGATAACATTCCAAGATAATAATTTATATTTGAAAATTCCATAGAGCATTTCTGTATTTGCAAAAAATCCATATATGGATTATATTGTAGATTAATATAAATGTTATTTATTGTTTTATTATATACTAGCTGACCCGGAAAACGTTGTTCTGCTAT